>JBBMEG010000020.1:11976949-12013303 GCA_037832605.1 Cyclanthera cordifolia
CTTTATTCTTACTGTGTGATACTATTCACTCTTACAAACTATATTATTATTGTGTGCCACTTGCAGTGAAATGTCAGTGCCGAATAGAACATTTAATAGACACCAGTGGACGCCCGTTGAAGATGCACATTTAATTGATGGCTTGCTAGCCTTAGAGGGAAAAAACCTCACAGCCCCATGAGGCACATTTAAACTAGGGTACCTAAACACATTGCTAACATACATGCAAACGAAGTTACCAAATACACGAATCAACAGTAATAGTATCGAGAGTAAAGTGGGCACATTCAAGAAACAACACCACGACATTAAGGAGATGCTTTGGCCCGTTGGGAGTGGATTTGGATGGAACAACGAACGAAAGTGTGTGGAAATGGACAAGGACACATTCGATGAATGGGTGAAGGTAGTTTACTTATTCCCATTTATCATATTCATAATGTAATCGAACTTTGCATATCACTGTTCATTAATAATTTGTAATTTCCTCTTACAGACACATCCTAATGCGAAGGGTCTTTGGAGCAAACCTTTTCCACACCTTGATGCACTCGCCCACATTTTCAGAGAAGACCGGGGCACTGGAAAATCGCACACCAATCATACGGCTGCAGCAGCAAAAACAGCTGCGTTGAGGGAGGCTAGTCGACAGGCCGTGCCAGAAGATTTCCTCGACCTAAATCTACCGGAATATTATGTCCCCGAGACTCAGTCGTTCCGTACACCCGACGAGGGTCCAAGTGTGAATGTCGATAACCCAGAATCTCCGAATAATGTTGAAATGGTCACAACAAGTCAAGGCGGGAGTCAATCAATGATTAGTGGGACTAAAAGGAAGAGGGCAGGCAAGGATGCTGAGATACTCAATGTTCTCAAGAAGCACACCCAAATGACAGAAGAGAAGTTGGACAAGACCATTAACTGGCAAATGCAGAGGCAGGAGTTAATAAACAAAAACAGAGAAGCGGCTGTTAAGAAAATCGATTCTCTGACTTACTTTACTGAGGAAGAACAAGCCGCTCTTGTGCATTTGGTGGCATGTGATGGAGACAAAGTAGCCACTTTCCTTCAGCTAGACGACCGCATGACTCGTAATTATTGTACCTACATGCTTAGGAGACATTCTTGAAATAATGTCGCAATTGTCAGCACATTTCATGATCATTACTTTCAATATCAAAACCATCTTGTACTACTCTTCAATGTATATTAATTAAGTATAACATTGAGTATCACATAATTCGCATACATCCATTCCAACTTCATGATATTATAATAATTTAAAACTTATAATTAATTTAATTTACAAATGGAGATATTTTTATAATATAATAATTTTAATATTATAATTAATTTCATATTATAATATTAAATTAATTCTATTTTTCTTAATTTTTTTTAACACTTCCCATCCCAACCCTGCACCCAAACGCAGTTTTAATTACACTTCTCATCCCAACCATACACCCCAAACACAATTTTAATTACACTTCTCATTCCAATCCTGTACCCCATACACAGTTTTAATTTCACTTCCCATCCCAACCCTGCACCCAAACACAGTTTTAATTTCACTTCCCATCTCATCCCATCCTTCCCATCCCAACCCTCCCTATCCAAACGATCCCTTAAGGAGCATTGATGATAGAAGCCTGCTTCACCAAAGTAAAATGGTATGGCAAGATCTTGTTGAATTGCGTCCTAATATTGAATGTTCTTGTGGTGCTCTTAAGTCTTTCATCGATCATCTTGACAACGAATATGTTTTGATTTTTCTTATAGAATTAAATGAGTCTTATGCTACTACAAGGACACATTCTTTTAATGAAACCATTACCATCAATCAACAAAGCTTTTTTTCTTATCATTCAAATGAGTTTATAGACTAAAATACAAACCAGATGGTTCGATCCACCATTTCAAAGTCCAGCTTGTAGCAAAATGATTTAGTCAACAAGAAGGAGTTGACTTTCTTAACAGTTTCTCACTCGTTGCAAAACTGTGCGACTATTGATCACCATACTGCCTTATTTGAATGGAATATTTACCAAATGGAAATTAACAATGCATTTTTAAATGAAGATCTCTTTGAGGAAGTATATATGGGTCTCCCACAAAGGTATTTACTCAAACAACAAAGGAACTAACGGTGCACCAATGGTTTGTAAACTACAAAAGTCCACCTTCAGAAATGGTTTTATAAGTTCTCTCATACTCTTTAGCAACTAGTTTTACCAAGTCATCAACGTCAGATCACTCACTACTTACCAAAGGACGAGAAGAAACTTTTGTTGCTCTTCTTGTGTACGTAGATGACATACTTTTTACCGGACTATCTTCAGTTGAGATAGACTCATTGAAGGACCTTGGAGAAGCTTCCTATTTCTTAGGCCTTGAGTAATCTCGGTCAGTCCAAGGCATCTACATAACACAGAGAAAGTATTATTCACAAATTTTGGAAGATCATGGAATGTTTGCTTCCAAACCAGTAAGCCAGCCAATGACTCCAAATATTAAACTCTCAGCAACATCTAGAGATCTTTTAAGCAACAAGCCAGCAACATATTATAGAAGCATCATTGGCAGGTTGCTTTACCTCCAAATTTCTAGACCAGATATCACCTACTCAGTTCACAGATTCAGCCAATTTGTGGCAAAGCCAACTGAAGAACATATTAAAGCTGCTTTGTACCTGCTACAACATCTAAAAGGCACTCCTGGTCAAGGAATATTGATGAAAAAAACCAATTATTTTCAACTAAAGCCATATGTAGATTTTGACTAGGGAGCATGTCTTGACACTCGAAGATCAATAACTGAGTTCTGCATATTCCTTGGTGACTCAATGATATCTTGGAATTCCAAAAAGCAATCCAAAGTGTCGTGTTCCTCTGTCGAAGCCGAATACAGAGCATTGGCCGGAGTCACAAGCGAAGTCACATGGCTCATCAACCTTATGAAAGACTTGTTAGTCACGCCAAAGGATCCAACATTCATTTTTTGTGATAACCCAGCAACAATCTCGATTGCATCTAATTTCTACCTTTCATGAGAGGATAAAGCATATAGAGATTAATTGTCACTTTGTAAGAGAAAAACTGCTTCCCATACAATCAAGATTTCAATTGGCTGACATGTTTACTAAGGCTCTTCCAACAGCTTCTCCTTGGTCGATAATGTCCAAGATGGGCATCTTCAATTTATATAGACGTCCATCTTGACGGGAGAATATTAGAATTAGCTAAACATTTCAGTTGTTTGCTATCTCAGTTGTATAACTCATTTAACCTCATTGTGTAACTTCTCTAACACTTCTCTATATGAGAGTGTTTTCATTAAGTTCAATAAGAGAAATGCCTTTACACTTTTTCCTTGTACTCATGTTAAACAATTGTATGAAAAGAATTGAAAACAAAGAACAAAAGAAAGGAGAAATGTGTAACTTCTCTAACACTTCTCTAACACTTCATCTTCTTCCTCTGTTTTCTTTCTCTCTTTCTCCTCTGTGTTCTCTTCTCTCTCTCCCCCAGTTTTTTTCCCCAATTTTCTCTTTCTGTATCTCTCTTTCTCTCTCCCTTATTTTTTTCCTTTTTGATTTCACTTTCTATTTCTCTTTTTTGTTTTTCTTTAAATTACACCTTCAAAAAAATATAATAAAAAAAAACATAAAAATTAAATTTTCATCAATTATTTTTTAAATTAATTTTAATAACCCTTATATTTAATCAACTATCAAATAAAAATTTTGTTTTTTTAAATAACATGAAAAAATGATAACATAAAAATGTTAATCAATTATCAAATAAAAATTTAAAATTATTTTAAGAATAAAAAATTATTATATATTATAAATAAAACTTAAGAAGTTCAATTTTCTTGAGACTCATGTACTAAAAAATAGATTTTCATCATTTGCATCTTCAATATAAATAATTTTAAATTTCTTATAAATAATAAATAAAATATAAATAAAGGTTGCATTTTTTTTAACACTTGAAAATGCTATTTTACGAAAAAAGAAAAAGAAAAAGATTCAATTATAAATATTATATCAACTATTTACAATTTTTTATAAAAAACAATCTCTATCACAATCACATCCAACTTTTACCCTTTCTTATCACAAACTAACATCACATCACATCTATAACGTAACACTTCTCTTTCCTTCCCTTCCGGGCGTAGCCAAACTGGCGCTAAAAGGATAATTTTTAAACTTTCTTGATAGTCTAGAGATCCATTTGAAAATCGAAAGATCAATTAGATAAAGTGACCAAAATTAGATATAGATTTAAAAATTCAGAAATCAATATAGAACAAAATCCAAACACGAGATACCAAAATAGTATTTTTATCATTAATCAGGTACTTTTATTCCACAAAATTTATTTAAATTAATGAACATAACTAATTTAAAATGATTTAATTTTTTAACATGCGATTTCTATCCAATGTTTTTTATTGATAAATTCTATTAATTAAGTAATAATAATAAAGTTGAAGAGAGAAGAGAAGTGCATGCAGTCCTATTAGTTGAAAATGATTAGAGAGAGGGAATCTCAATGTGATTGAGGAATTAATAATAGGGAAAAAGGTGAAAGGAAACACAGCCATAAACTTTGGAAGTTGTGCTATATATAATTATTGGCTAAAACTAGCTACCTCTTTTTTTGCTGTTCAATTCTAAAAATGGTAAATTCCAAAATGTAGATACATAAAACATTTTAAATGCCAGTAAATAATCATATATTGGAGAAATGCAATCCAGATACTTCTCATACTCTAAATTTAGTTCTTCAATTTTATCTAAAGAGGCTAACTGCGAATTGATTTCATTATTTGATTTTAATTTATGTCTCAATTTATTTGAGAGCAGCACTGCACTCCTCTACGTAAGATTTGTGGTTCCCTTCCACCACTTAGTACTCAATTTTTTTGAAATTTATGTCTCAATTTTTTTTTTTAATTCAATTTTTTATATATCTTAAAATTAGCTTCTAAGACTAGTTTTTTCTTTTTTTTTTTCTCTTTCTTGAAATTGGTAAAAAAAAAAAAAATCGTCTCTTGAAATTGGTTAAACAATAATTAAGATGACAATAACATACGATCATCCTATTTAAAGTCCTTGACCTAAGTGTGTTAGGAGTGTTCATCCATCGATTTGTGTCGATTTTCGGTAAAAATTAGCACCAAACCGATCATATCGGTTTGCGGAAAAATATAATCAAACCGGTCAGTTAAGTCGGTCAAAACGGTTGGTTAAATCGATAAGTTCATTTTACTTTTTTCCTTTTTTAACTAAAAAATATGTTCATCGTACAACTCTTTATTGAAGTTTTGAAAATTAATTAAGAAAAATTAACGTATCAAATATTTTTTAGAAAAATATTTAAAATTAAGTTAATTTTATAATATTTTAATAATATATATAATTAATTGTATGAAAAATATTAATATTATTTAAAGGAATTTTTATTAATCAACCAACCAAAATAACAAAAAAAAATTCGGTTAAATATTTTTTTTAACCAACACCGACCGACCGCCCTTAGTTCGGTTGGTTTCGATCGGTCGAACCAATTTTTGGAGAATGTGTGAACATCCCTAAAGTCTATAATCGAATAACTGGGCAGATTACAATTCTTCTAGTCCAGTATTATGAAAAAACTACTTTTTGCATATGCCCGCTAGTAATATGTTCCCATATGAACATGATCAGGTTCTCTGCAACCATTGCAAAGCGGGTCATACTAACAACGTTACCAAGACTAAGATGTCCTGCCTTAGTTCATATATTGTACACATTTTAGGTTATTAACTTGAAACTAGATTCACTTGTATGTTTCATACATGTCCAAATGTATATCTAAATTATAATTATGGGTGTATCACTAATAATCCAATTAATACAATAAAGCTGAATGACGTTTGTAAATTAAATGCGCAATTAATATAAATCATAATTTTTTATTAATAACTAAAATAAGTATTTGTTCTTTTATATCAAACTAAAAGACCTTTATGGCACAACAACATGCGATCCTTTGCATGCTCATATTAGACTGATAGATGGTCCACACGAGAAGCTTTGACAGGCTTTGATAGAGGTCAGGCTACTTGAAGACATTTGAGTATGTCTCTGCTGACACGGCGTTGGTCGTTGACACAACCCAAGGTTTAGAGATCTTGCGCGTGCCCTCACTTGTGGTCTTCTCGGAGAGAGGTCAAGTGATGCACGACATGCCCTTTTCTGACACGACATGGGCATTGATGTCTTGACTCGAGGTTTAGGGATGTTGCATGTTTCCCTCACTCGTGGTCCTCCCTAATAAAGGTTAAGTGATGCATGACATTCAAGTATACCCTGGTGATCACACGACATGAATGTCGATGTCCCAACCCAAGATTTAGGGATCCTTGGCTTTCCCTGACTTGTGGACCTTCCAGATAAAGGTGATCGTAAGTTTCTGGAATTTAAATTTGCCTCAAGCATCTAAGTATGCCTTTGCTCACGACTTACATGCTATTGTTTGTTTAATGTTTGCTCGTGACTAGCCTATGGACCAAGAATGTATGCTTAAGGCATGTAGCTTCAATTGTCCCATATTTCAAACTTTTTTCTACTTGCATACTTAATCATTTTGATAGGACTCATTATTGGGTATATTTCAATATACTCACGCCTTAAAAACTTTCCAAGTACTCACCCTTAGCAAAGTTGCTAGACTGTGGAGCTGTGCTGATCATGTAAACGACGTCAATTTTCTTCTATGTATTATTGTGTTATTTTATTTTACCAATTGTTATTGTAATTAGCATGTTTTGTTATTTTACTATTTTGAACTTGCATGTTCACGTAACTATTTTTGTAAGGTTTTGAACTATTTTCTATGCATTTCGAAGTTTATTTGAGAACTTGCATGTATTAAACTACTTACTTTCGAAAGTTTGAATTTCTTGCACCTGTAACACTTCATTAGAATATTCTAGGAAGTCGGATCGTTACATAATATGAAAAAAAAGATCAAAAAATTAGAAATAACAAACTCGAATGGAGTCCACATGGATCTTGGATTAAAGTGACACGAGTTGATTTTTAGGGAATTGTGCCACCTTAATCCAAGATGCAGGTGGCGCAAGTTGATTTTTGGGTAGAAATTGTTAATTAAAGATCAAAATACATTTAATAATGTAGATAGGTGCATAAAAAAAAAAGAGTGAATTTTAAAATGAGGAGATATTTTGAGTGGTTTAGGAGCAAAGAGTTATTTTGAATATTTAAAAATGAAGAGTTCAAAATGAGGAGTTAGAAGTGAATATTGATTTTGAGTATTACGAAAGATCGTTTGGATGTAGTTAGAAAAATACTACTTTTAAAAGCTACATCCAAACATCCCCTCTATTCACTATCGTTTGTTTAGCCATGCCACTAATCGGACCACTGCACCTATTGCCAATTCTAGCCATCATGACCGCCAAAAAAAAAAAAAAAAAAAAAAAAAAAAAAATCCCAAGTTCAAAGTGTGTTTTAGGAGCCAGTAAAGATAAGATTAACGTTAAGGGTATTTTAGTAAATATTTTGGTCATTTTAGTATTAGAGTTGGAAAGAGGTTCTCAAGAGTGAGTAAAGGGAGGTTCCAATAAAACTTGAGTTATCTTGTATTTTCATATCTTTTGATATCATTATAGATCTTAAATTTAATCAGTATCCGAACATACGAGTCGCGTCTGAAATGTGTAGGTGATTAATGAGAAATCAATGTTCTGGAGGTAGAAAACTTGTTTTCCAGGGTGTTATTTCGTTGTAAAAACTGAACTCAGAAACCTAAAACTACCTTCAGTTCTTCCTTTGTATGCTTTATTTCCTATTAAAAAATAAAATAAAATAATTTTCCAGTGTAGTTGAATCGGCCCTAAACAAATTTAAACACAATGGAGTCCACGATGGAGGTTTTTTCCAAGGCATGAATGAAGGAATCCTATCCCAACAAAGACTATTTCCATAATTTAGACTGTCGGACAAAAGATAGTACGAAAAGAATAGGTAGTCATCTCACGCCAGAAATAAAGAAAGGGAGTTTTGTCACTCAAACCCAATTAAGCGTAGAGTCTCTCAACAATATTTCAACGTAGTAGCAGTGCTTCTATATATATATATAATCCCATCACCAACTTCTCATTTTATGATATCAATGAGGTTCCTCACTCATACCCAATCAAAACTACAAATTCAAATTATTATTACTTTTTTTTTTTTAATGATTATATATATTTAAAGATTAATACCATGCTCCATCTATATATTCCACTTAGGAAATTTATTCCTCGATAGGTAACCACCATGAATTAATTCCATAATTTTTTTTTCTTATAACTAAATTACCTGCTTATACATGCCAAAACGAGCATAACTCAACTCACATTAGAGATGCATTAGCATCCGCTCGATCTGTGGTTCGAGTTCCCCACTCCAATGTTGTAACCTTCAAAAAAAAAAAATTATCTCCCAATACCTATCAAGTTTAAGTCTAATAAGTCTCAAATTACCTAGAAGGTGTTTGAGTGTGAAATTGTTAAGTTATATATTATTTTGATAATAATGATAAGTTATTTTAAGTGATTATAAATTTGAATTTTAGTAATAACTCGTTTGGATGTAATTATTTGTAGATGAATTACAACTAATAACTCATTTAGATGATAATTTTTATTAATAGATTACAGACAATAACTCATTTGGATGTGATTAAAAATAAATAATTATTTTGAGAGGATAAAAATGAATGATTAAAAATCACTAGTTAGTAATGAGTGATTATTTTGAATAAATAAAAAAAATGAGTTATTATTATTACAATAATTCGTTTGGATATGATTGTTTGAAGAATAATTGTAAAAACTTACCATGCACGTTAATAACGCAAAACAAACACTTCCTTTCTATATACTTCAACAATTTCTATCGAATGATTAACCTTCACTTTTGTGTTTTATGGTCATTGACATATTCGATAATTAAAAAGAAAAAAAGTGTTTAATAAGTCATTGGCCCACTCAATAATTTAAATGTGAAAGTAAAAATTTATCACACATATTCTAGCATGTATAATAAATCCCTCGAGCTATTGAAAATCTCTAGAATATGATCAAAACCTACTGCAAAATAAAATTTGCCAAATTATCAAATATATCCCAGAAATGTGGAGTTTTTGCAACAATAACTATGAACTTTGAAAAATTAAAATATACCAAGAGCTTTTGTTCTTCATGTTTCTGGTTACTTGTGGTTCGGCATTTAAATCTTAGAATTCAGCGGAGAAAACTTTCCGATGATGCAATTCTCAGATCACCAGAGAGAAATGAAGGGTGAGAAACAAAGTAGAGAGGAGCCCGGTGTGCACGTAAAATTCGAATTTAACGATCTTTATAATTAAGGGTATTTTTAAAATTTTTAAAGTTTAGGGACATTTTTTAAATCAAATCTTTACACTTTCCCTCCAAATTTAATAGTAGAGATATTTATTAAACATTTTGTAAAGTTCAAGAATATTTTTTAAATATTTCAAAGTTTAGAACAATCATGACAAAATCTTCAAAGTTCTAGGACATGTTTGATAATTTAGTCTAAAAAAAGAAAAAAATTTACAAACAAACCCTAAATAAATAATTTATATATATATATATATATATATATATATATATATATATATAACTACCGTTTTGATAACATATTCAATGTTTTGAGATACTGAGATAATATATATAAATATAATGTCTAAAGAATCTTAATCAAGCATTTATTGATATTAACGAACTATGTGTATAATATGTAAAATTATTGACATGTATCATTTTTATTATCTAACTGACAAACCCCAACACAAAATTTTAGCGTATAAAAAGAAAAATCCCACGACATTTTTAACATTTTTTATTTATATATCTTTTTTACAATGGAATGAAGAAATAAGAACTTTTCATAAAAACACTTCTTAAATATAATTAGATGATTTTTTTTTTTTTTTTGTTTAGTACAGAAGATATGTTGATAGGAAGGGGAGTAACTCTTATATATGAGATGTTGAAGCCCTCATCTTTCTAATGTGGGACAAAATAAGTATCTCCAACATGCCTATCAAAATAGTATTACGTTGAGAATACCATCTTGAATTAGATCTAAATTTGTGGACTAAAATATCTGTTTAGGCTTAATTGTTTTAGTTGGATCCAAATTTTTAAGATCAAATACCCGCTTAAGTTTTGATCGCTTGAGTTGGGTCTGAATTATTCGTTTAAGTCAGATCCATATTTTGGAATCAAATACCCGCTTAAGCTTTTACCAGCTTGGATCAGATAGGAATGTGAAGACTAATACCCACGTGAGACTCTAATACCATACTAGATAATATGGGTATATTTAAAAAACTAATTAGTTATCAGGTCGAATATCATATTGTCTAATATGGTATCAGTCTATGAAATCCAAATAAGTAATCGATCCAAAAAAACTAAAATAGAGATCCAATTTTAGATTGGTAAACTCAAAAAAGAGAATTTTGAAGGGTTATGTTGAGAATTTACGTTGAAAAAAAAGAACAGACCTAATAATTTATAACATAGGTGGACAAATTACTCTCTAGAAACAAAAAAAAACCCCATCATTTCCCAATAAAAAATGTAAAAACAACAAACAAAAACAAAAGCACCAACAAACCCAGTAGTCAAAGACAAAAGGTAATAAAATTAAATCTTCAATCTCCTAGTCCTAATATTGTTGAATAATGATACTAATAATAATAATAAAAAGCTCAATCGGCGTGTGCCAACGACCAAAAGGTCATAAAAGTTTGAATCCCACTAATTGTTGTTTATCTAAAAAACAAAAGCAACACGTAATAAAGAAGAGCAATAGTAAACTAAATGCACATGATATACCACTCAAATTCAGAAACTGAGCGTTTACGTCAATAATTAAGGAGTGATTATTTTGAATGGTTAAAAACGAGAGGTTATTTTGAGTGAGTGATTTTTTTTTTTTTTTTTTTGAGATTACAACAATTGGGAGTGAGAGGATTCGAACCCGTGATCTCATGATTCTTCGGCGTTCACTAATGTCGTTGAACCACTTCACTTTTGGCTATTTTGAGTGATTTTAAAAAATAAATGGTAGTAAAAACTCGTTTGTATGAGGTGTTTAAAAAATGATTATAAAAACTCATTTTTAATAGTTCTATAAAACACCTAAACAAACAGTACTAGTGTGTAGTGAGAGTGCGTGTACCTGATGGAGAAGGCAGGCAGGCAGGTGCAAAAGGAAATATAAAATCACAGTGATGAGGACAGAACAGTAGCACTAAATGGATATGGAATCTTTACGAGAGCGCCTGCAATCAGATAATCAATAGATCATATCAGTCTGTATACTGTCTAATGAACAATACAATTATTTTTCTTTTCAAACTTGTACCTCAAGATCATGAGCCAATTGGCTGCCTGCTTCCCCTACCAAAAGCTACTGCCATTGTTTTTTTTCTTTGAGTGGCTCCACATGAATGCTTGTTCAATACTTAAGCCTCCTCCAGACCAGATAGTAGGTGGTAGCAGTACCTTCCCTTCAAATAACCCACAATTAAAATTAATGGGTCGAAAATTTCGTAGTCGTCGTTCATTTTTTTTTCTTCCTTGCTTATTCTTATTGTCGTCTTTGATTTCCTTTTTTGAATCTTTAAATATAATAAAGGATTAGACTTAATCTTTTGCATTCAAATTATATTGGAATTAATATCAAAACTTAAAATAAGGATAAACAACTTATTTAATGCTTAAACAGGGACGGTTTTTTAGCACGTTCCTAATAAAATATTTAGAAATAAAGAAATAAAGAACCTGAAAATGTTCAAAAGTTTAAGAGAAAAAATTGAATGTAACCTTTACAACTTCGCAAAACTGGAAAAAAGGTCAAAGGTTTAGCATCAATTTTTCTTAAAATTATACAAAAAATCCTTATAAATTTCTTTCGACTTGAGAATTGATGTTTCATTCGCACAAAAATCAAGGCTGGTGAACAAGCAGTAATGAACAGTAAAATGAAAATACAAAATCCAAATACAAAATTTTAGATTGTTCTATAAAACAAAATTTAAAATTTATTGTATGAATGCAACGATTCTCATTTCTCATTAACTTCAAAAACAAAATTTTATTTTTTATCTCATATCAGAAGCCAAGAAATGAAAATAGTAATTTTTCCCCTATTTCCAATTTTCATGTTTCTTTAAGTGAAAAACAAACTTATTCCTATTTCACACCCAACGATCTTTTGTGTTCTTTTTTTCTTTTCCGAATTCAAGGGATCGAAAGACTCTAACATGTAACTTTTTGGTTACTAGATAATATTTAATGTCAATTGAGCTCAATTCTTATCGACTTTTGTATTCTTTTTAGAGCATATAGTTTTTAAATAATATTGAGAGAAACAAAAAATCTCCTCACAAATATTTCGTTTGAAATATACTTGTTAAAAACATCCTAGCCAAATCTACAAACTACAAAAAAGAAAAGTTTTGAAAAACCTATTTCTAATATTTGAAAATTGGGTAAAAAAACTCTTCAAATTAAACAGACCCCATTCTTCAAAAGCAGAAAATGAAAAACAAACTCTATAATCAAACCACCCTTATAAGAGCCAGAACTAAACTTCTCTCTTTGTATTATTATTATTTTAGCAACTCACAACTGGACTCAATAATCTTCTAAGAAGAAGAGAGAGAAATACCTGTCTTGATTGAGAAGCAAGCAGGCAGATAAGCTTTTAGCAAACCAGGGCCCTCACGTCAATCCAACAATGCAATGATGATGATGCATGACCCAACATTGCAACATTCTGCGAGTAATATATGACAGTGCTGTGCTGGGTGCCCATTTTGCTGCCAATATATAGGAATCTAATCATACTGGTTATGATTACAACCTGTAAGCGTATTGTCACCAACCTGAAAGAGATAAGAAAAACAGTGATGGAAGAGAGTCAAGCGATGAAGCAACAGCCCAAGAAAAATTTATGGAAACCAGAAGAAGATTTGATCCTCAGGAACTATGTGGAAACTCATGGTGAAGGGAATTGGGCAACCGTCTCTCAGGAATCAGGTAACAGATTTTACTCCAAAACTATCTCTAATAATCGATAAACAAACTGCGCATTCATTTTCTGTATCGGCTGCTACTCATCTTTCTCGGAACTCTATAGTGGGAACAGGGAGACAAAGATGCAAAGATAATTAAAAAGTGTTGCTATATATTTTCATTATAAGGGCAATGTGATTTGTTCCACCTCCATTTCTCAGGTTTGATGCGAGGTGGGAAAAGCTGCAGACTACGATGGAAGAACTACCTCCGGCCTAATATAAAACGTGGGGGCATGTCCAAAGAGGAAGAGGACCTAATTATCCGTATGCATAAACTTTTAGGCAACAGGTCAGTTTGTATTGTATTAATTTCTGAAACTTAACCAATGCTTGCAGTAAAGAGAATAAATTTGTTTGGTTATTTTCAACTGTGTTACTTCTTCCATTAGATGGTCACTAATTGCTGGCCGGCTTCCTGGTCGAACCGATAATGAGGTGAAGAACTACTGGAATACCCATTTAAACAAGAATAGCCTGCAAGATAAAAGAAAAGCTAATGACTCAAACAGCTGCAAGAAAAATGTTGATGAAGACGATGACGACGATGGGAATAATAAAAAGCAGAAGAAAGTTAACAATCAAACTAGCTATCCTCAACCACCGACATGCAGTAACAATGGGGAAAATTTGGAACATGATATGCAGAGAAGGAACCAGGAAGAGAGCATAGAAGTAACAGATCCTTGGAATATGGATGACATAACACGTTCTCATTATAATATAAACTCTCCAATGGTACCAGCAAATAATGCAACATTTAACTTTGACGACGAGCCTTACTTTGACCACCTCGATCCCTTCTTTTTGTTTGAAGCATTTGGATGCAGTAGCGTTGATGCATCACTGGAGAACGTGTAACTTGTAATCCTTTAAGTTTTGAGAAACCCCATGTTTAGGTAGACTTCAATTGTCAAAATCCTTATTCTTTTCCACCCAGTAAGATGGTCTACTGTTCCACCTTTTTTGACATTCAGAACCAAAGCTTTAAATTCCACGCAATTTTTTCCTGAGCTACTTGTCGCTTTACATTGCTATCCAGAAATCAGAACTGCACTTTCAAAAAACATTTACTAACAGCGAGAAATCATAACTGCAGTTCCAAAAAACATTTACTAACATTTGGAGTCGAGCATGAACAATAGTATGAAACCCATCATGGAACATTCATATAACATGATAGATTGATAAAATGAAAATTTAGGAAATCCACTTTTTTAAAAAGTAAGCTATTTAACAGATAGGCGATATCTTTGTTTTCCAGAATAGACTATCAGTTCTTGTTAATCAAGAAGGAATGGAATGAACATCTACAAGACTTCATCTTGTTGAACATAATATGAACCATCATCCAGTGGCAATGAAGGCGGGGTACCAGGAGGAATGTTAGAAGCACCATTCTCTCCAGCACACACATATAAAGCCTCTGCATCCCTGATGGCGGCGTCGAGGTCTATGTGACCACTCAACTCATTAATAAACTTCAAGAGCGTGTCGAAGTCCATCTGCTCCCCCATTATCTTGTTACGGTGGCGCTTCAAGATCGCAACACAAATGTATAGATGCAAGTGCTCAGACAGATAATGAGTCCACAAGACCTCCCATAAATGCATAACCTTTTCATATTCAAATTCTCTGAACATAAACGAAGAGAAAATCAGCAAGATAATTAAGAGAGAGAGAACACATGAGAAACTAATTCACTATCCAAATAGGTGTTTGTCCTTAAACGGGATTCACAAACAAAATAAGTGTATTGGCATCAAAAGTGAATGTTAGTCGATATAAATTTAACCAAACCTATAAGCTTAAGCTTTTCAATTGATTGGAGGTTTAACATAATTCAACAGAGATATATGACTAAAATGATAATACAACATCAGCACATGGTAGAACAACTCGAATTTTAGATGTATAAAGTTGGCCTATGATACTAGGCTAGGACCTTCCATATGAGGGAAGCCATCTAAATAGAATTATCTCTAATTACCAGCCCCCATTATAAACGTTAATTCTCAAATAACTAATAATAAAGTAATCCCTTTGTTATTTTTTGTATCTGTGAGTGTCCAAGGCTAGCTTACGTGACTATTATCACGAGAAAGACCATCTCCTACAACATTTGACCGTCAAAGAAACCCTATGGAAAGTTTTTAAGTTGTAACCTATGGTGTGTCAGTGAGACAAAAGGGAAAAGTTCAAACAATGCATTCTCCATCAATGAACTCTTCTTAAACTAAACCACTCACAATTTTAATAGCTAGGAACTAATCCAGATCATGATATTCAGTCAACTTTAGAACATCGAAGGACATAAAGAAGCAATGTTTATTGGTAGTGTAATCTAACAAGTAACAATGCTATGAGTTCACACGATAACCTTTCTTTATTTTTTCTCTCTCGACAGAAAGTGAACCCTATCAACATACAGTCCTTCCTTTTCCTTCGGTATCGGAGAGAAGGAAGGGATACACCCTACCGGCGCCACAGTTTCTCTACCTTTTCACCATTATGGTTGTTCTCTCTTTTCTGGCATCAGTGACGTTACATTTTCTATTTAACATCACGATCGTTCTCCTTCCTCTGGTGCGACCAGTATATTTCTCCAGCGTGGTTCCCCTTTAGTGGGACTACTCTCAACATTTTATTCACGAACATCCTAGAGCCGAGTTTTATCCTATTATTCCAATCCGATCATCTTCCCCAACTATGATCTTTTCTTATTAGGCCATTTTCGACGACATGGCACCTTCTCCAGCGCTTCTAGCGATAACATGACAACTCGTTGCCGATCGTGACTTGAGCACATGGTATTTTCCTCCATGCCAACTCATCTTCCGACCTCATTTACGATGACACCTTATCGCGTGCTTCCAGCGGCAACAACTTAGCCTCGCTATTGATCATGACGTGAGCACCAATGACCCTCTTCTCCTGTGTATTTTCTCCCTCAAGTGCTAGTGCTATTCTTCTTTCTGGCAACAACTACTCTTGTTTCTTATTTCTCTTTACCAACCATCTTACAAGATTTTGAGGGATATAATCTAACAAAAAAACTTTGGGCAATCCACACACAATTCTTGCCTACACCCACCTCATGTTTCTTCATTTTTGTTCATAGATCTCCATTTTATTGGTGTATAATCTTGTAATTATCAAGACTTTCCATTGTGTAATACCCCTCAAATTGAACATTGTATTTCTGCTTCTTCCCACCCTGATCTCTCTCTTTATTTCTTTTTGTTTGCTAGTTTCGATAGGTTATATTTGTAACTCTTTCAACAATCAATAAAATTGTTTTGTTTCCTAAAAAAATAAATTGGTAGTGTAATCTACAAAGAACTAGGTCTAACCAATTCCATTCTACGAATTGCCAAGAATGTTTCCAACCCATGGATATCTTGTAGTACTGTTTCCTTTTAGAATCAGGAGATCAATCTCTTATTATAAGTGCAATTATGCTCTTTAATGTAAAGAATAAGGCCGGAAGTTTGTGTACCAAAATGTTATTGATCGTTTTGTACCAAATCTCTTACTATAAGTGCAATTATGCTTTTAATGCAATTAAATCTCTTTAATTTAAACTTGGTTTTCAAAGTACTAGTGGGATAATCTTCTAATCAAACTATGCAATTACTACTATTATCATTGCTTAAATGTTGGATTTCGTATTTCCTAGGGATCAAACTAGTATACTTAGACATCAATCTCAATAACATTACTTATAATTTGTAGCTTTTTAGAGACAAATTATTCCTTATAGCGCTTGACAATTAGTGGCGAGAGTATAATTGCTTAATATGAATTCATTACACTTCGTTACCCGCACCAGCCATACACAATAATTCAGATAGAAACGTTAGGGGGTGGAGATGTCTTAGAGTGATTTTTGAACACATTAAATTTTATATTTCTCTATGACCCTCTTTTTCTAACATCTTTTGTAATTATTCTTTAAGTGATATTTTACTTGACCAGAGGCCGCCACTTTTTAAGGTGCCTACTCTTCCTCTTAGAAAACCTTTTCTTTTGTATGACCTTTTGTTTTTGTGCTCTTTCATTCTATTCTAAATAAAACTGGGTTTATCATAACAGAAATCATTCAGAGAGAAACTGATAACAAACAATCAATAAATAGAACGAAATTTGAGAGGAAATAAAACTAGACAATGATTTAGAAAGAATATGATTCTGAGGAAAGAATATGGCAAAGATTCCAGTTTAAAAAGAAAAAGAAAATGTAAGAACTGATAATATGAGCCTTACCTTTTGAACTGTATGAGAACCCAGCGGAAGCAAAAGAAAAAATTCAAACAATCGTGCTGGCTGAAGTAGTTATGCAATGGGGTGTCTAACAACTCTACCAGCTGCCAAATATATAGAAGAAAAATACATTAGGAAAGAGAAGCTCACCTTATAGACCTCAATCCAAGGTAACAAATAATTTAAAAAATATAACATTTCTTATTGAATAAATGTTTAAATGTAAATACATAAGATATCATATTAAAAAAATTAATAAAAGATTATATAATGAAAAAGAAATAGCACTTTTCTTTTCATGTATAAGAAAAGACATAAAAATAACATTTTTCAAAGGTATGAAAAGAGACTTTATAGATAAATAGGTTTGATGTCGGTACAACAAAGGGTTCCAACCTTCCAATCAAGGCAGCTTGGGAAAGACACATCCAGCTCCAATGGAACTAAATCTCATTTAAATGATAATTAACATCAAGCAACTTTATTATTTATATAATGAAAATCAAGAAATTTGTTGCTCTGTTAAAAATAAGTAGGTTGAAGGAATTTGACATGTACATAATGAAGAACACAAAGGGTGAGATGGAAACCTTGGAAATGGCAAAAAGTTGGCAATGCATGCCAGTCTGATCACGATTAAAATTTGGTCCGAAGCGCTCCATTAGAGCAACAAAACACCAAAATGACTCTGATTCATCACCCATTACAAACAATATCGGTGAGAGAAAATCACTCATACCCTACAAATTATCACAGAAAAATCAGCAAATAGTTAACAGTAGTTGAACAATTAATTTTAATCTGCAGCTATTTGATTTAACTCATTTTATATATATTTTCCAGTTCGTTTGAAGAAGAAAAAACATTTTTATTAGATGAAAATGAGCTACGGATCAGAGATACAAGCTCCACAAAAGGTGGAAAGAAAGCAAATAAAAAAACATCCAAGAAAAACAACAATTATTTAACCAGCAATTGAAAACTAGACCCAATGAAATTTAAGAAAATTTTAACCAGCAGTTGACAATTTAATGAAGTCAACTAATACTACCCCTCACTTGTGGACTTGGAAATTTAAAAAAATGTCCTACAGGTAGAATTAATTAAATGAGGGAGGAAACGACTTGGCAAGAGTTCGAACTCAGGACTTCTTGCTCTAATACTATGTTGAATTATGTTAAACCCTCAATCAACCCAAAAGCTTAAACTGATAGATTGGGGTTAATTTATTTATGTCAACTAACAAAAGCCAAACTTTTATTGATAAAAGAATGAAATAACAGGATAAAGGGACATACAAAAAAAAACAACCCTAGCAAACTAAGTGACCTATAAAAATGGTCTTCAATCTAACAAAATTTCACCTAATGGGTATTACAAAAAAAAAAAGGCAGAAAAAAAAAACTTCATGATCATCTCTTTGCAACCCCTCAGTCTAGCAATCACCATACCAAACTGAAACCCCTCATAAAAATGTCTTCACAAACCACAAGCCATCTTACAACCACCAAGAAGAAGATCGAGATCTCTTGCTGCCCTCCTATACTTTCTAATTATATCCTTGATGATTCATATAATCCATATATAGATTCGGCTAAGTGCACACATATTACATTAAGACACCAGCTTGCGTTACAAAAGCTTCAAGTATCCTTTATTGACAATTAACTTCAAATAAAATGTTAACTTTGCTGAAACTCAAGAAAATGACCAAGGAAAA
Organism: Cyclanthera cordifolia; assembly: GCA_037832605.1. Taxonomy (NCBI): domain Eukaryota; kingdom Viridiplantae; phylum Streptophyta; class Magnoliopsida; order Cucurbitales; family Cucurbitaceae; genus Cyclanthera; species Cyclanthera cordifolia. Next base: position 11,996,114 of record JBBMEG010000020.1, read on the forward strand.
TGTGAAGTGGTAAACTCGAGCATGAGTAATGTCCTCGATGCTTGATGTTAGAAATTGTGGGCATCCATCTCAAAACCAATTGACAATGAGAGGAGTAGTCCACTCTATCTTATATATATGCTGAAGAACCTCCACCTTACTAATGTGGGACATTTGCCACAAGGTGTATTCCAACAATCTCCAACATGCCCCCTCAAGATGGCACAATTTAGGGAAAGCCATTTTGGACTAGATCTGAATTTGTGCACCGAAATAATACCCGCTTTGGCTCACTCGCTTGGGTCGGATCCAACTCTTTGGGATCATGAAATGCCCGCTTAAGTATTTTGCCCGCCTAGGTTTAGGTCCTCAGAATATTTGGGGTCTAATAACCTGGAGCTCTGATACCATGTTAGAAAGTGTGAACACCCATCTCAAAATCAATTGGCAATGAGAGGAGTAGTCCACTCTATCTTATATATATGTTGATAAACCTCCACCTTACCAATGTGGGACATTTGCCACAAGGTGTATTCCAACAATCTCCAACACTTGAACTATAACTTTCTTATCTTTGTAAGTATTTGGGCCATCTTACATGCATCTAGACAATTCTCATGGAACAATCGTTTGATCCTACTACATTTTCTTGTCAATGTGGTAGGTGCCCACTATCACGATCCAACTTCGTTGTCGTTGCAAAGCAATCATGAGGCACCTGCTCTACGAGCAAGTTAGCCAAATGAAAATCACAGAGCAGGTAGCACAACTGGGCCAACCTCTTTCACGGGGCTCGTGAAAAGGTTTTTGAAAGAGAGAGAAAAAACGTTTTGAAATATGTTTTGTCTTTGAAAGGTATATGACAAGATGCAACGGACACAACAACTAGCTTGCATACATCATATAATAACTTAGTAGGAGGGAAGCTTGAAGAGTCATACCCCCCTCTAGTACATTCTGGCACATATTTGATGTGAGCGTCAAAAAGGGTGAGGAGTCATACAACTCCAAAACATAAAGGAAATTACAATGACATGAAAAGTAAATCCTATACTAGAAAAGCATGATAAAAAGGGGTCTAGAGGTTCATGTGGCCATGTGCAACACACACTAAACAAGCAAGACCGCGACACCTAACACATAAACTCTAAAGCATAAGGAAAGACTACTACATTTTCTGATTTACAAGATCCTTATTTAACCATCCATAAGATCTGCAACACTTTAAAAAGTCAAGTTTTTTACACGGGAACTCAACTATGGTATTCTTAGTACGAATGACAAGCTACAACATAGAGCTCCCAAACTATCTATTTCTTCTCGATGTTGTATTCTATGCCTAGCAGATCATAAGAGCTGTATCGATCTTTTTAGTTTATGTGATAATGCCAATCAGATTTAGAACTATCTTCTTCTAGTGTTTAATTGACAGATGATCGAACCGGGCAACATTCAAGATCTCATCCTTTATGCCGAGGGTGGTCAAGCTTTCAAGGAGGAGAAGAAGACTATGGAAATCCTTTCTAATACCTTTTTGGTGAACGTTATGGATGAGTTGAAATGCCAAATTTTTTTTATGAGAACGTCATGGATGAGTTGAAATGCCAAGTTTTTTTTATGAGAATGAACAAGAGAGACAACATTATTGAATCCATTACTGCTCTTTTCTTGCTTTAACTAGGGCTCATACAATCCATCCTTAGAAGGATTAGAGTTTTTCTACCCTTTTGTCTCATTGGCAAAGTTTTTTTCATACATCTAATGAAAGATTGGAAGTTAAATGTTTCTGATAAAAAAAATGAATGGAACTATAACTATAAAAGCATAGGAAAAGAATACCTGACAATATCCAAGATCGAAGTTATAAAATGAGTAGGTCAATAAAATATCATGAAGCAGCTTCACATTAGTGTTTTCATCCCCGTCAAAGAAAGAGAGTGATCGGTCTGTCCTCACCTAGAGAAAGATTAAAAAGAAATTTAGAAATGAAAAAAATATTATTTATTAACTAATTGAGGAAAACAAATTAAACATTTTAATACACCTACCACATCTTTCTCAATAAGGCCTTTCCTCTCTTTAAATTTTGTAAATCTTTTGGCCTGCTCTGGAGAGATACTCTGCAGGAAAAAAGGCCGTATGAAGACAAGCTTCACTTAGAAGGTTTAAGGCAGAAAGGATAGTTTAGTTTCAAGCCTGCACCTAGAATAAAGTTGTCAAGAGAACCTAGAGAGAAAGCTTGGAAAAATAAGTAATAAAAGTTTAAAGAGAGGAAAGTTCGGAAAAATAAGGAATCAAAGTTTGGACTAATCGCTAGCTATAGGATGTCTCTGTATATAATAGACTTTTTTTCGATCAGATACCACATTTCATTCCAATAGATTAAAGGAGGTAAGACATCTCCTTCCATCCAATAAGATCATACAAGAAGAGAATATGATCATAAAAGAAGAGAAATCAATCATACAAGAAGGAAATTATCAATCCATTTACAAAACTTAGACCATAGGGAGGCAGGAGGCCACATGCTTATACATTCTCCCAAATTTCTCCTTCCCTCCAATTAAAAGTTAAGTAGAATACAGCTTTTTCTAAAAAAAAGTTAAGTAAAATACAAACTCAAACCTAGAAATAACTAACAGAATAATATTCATTAAAAAATAATGGTTTTTATTTGAGCATTAAAATAAGAAGAAATAAATATAAGAAGAGTATTAGAGAGTGGTGCGCATCCATCTCAAAACCAACTGGTGACGAGAGAAGTAGCCCGCCTATCTTGGACGACTCTCCACTGATCCAATGAGGAACAATAATGACATCCAAACATCCCCCCCTCAAGATGATGCTTCTTTTGGGTTTCACCAATCTTGAATCAGATCTCAATTTCATTTTATTGGACCGAATACCTGTTTGAGCTTAATGGGCTCTGATACCATGTTGAAATATGTAAATCACCAATCAACCCAAGAGCTTAAACTCAAGGGTTGAGGCAAATTTAATTATTTCAACCAACACTCACCTTCACTGGTGGAGTTAGAAATGTCCACCTCTTGCTCCGATACCATGTTGATTTATGTTAAACCACCAATCAAAACCTATAGTTGATTGGTGATTTAACATAATTTAGCATGGTATCAAAGCAGGAAGTCCTTCTTGAGTTCGAGCCTTTGCCAAGTCGTTTCCTCTTCATTTAAAATAATTCTACTTGTAGACCATTTCTAAAAAGTTTTAAGTCCCCACTTTCGAAGAAAAATGGGTGAACAACTTAAAAGTTTTTAATAGGAATCACTTAGGTTGAGTTGAGGGAAGATACAGATAGAAGGGTGTGTTTGTTGAGTTTATTTGCTATTTTTCAGGGGTATTTCGTTCATAATTTGATTGATGGTAGAAGGGTTTTAGATAATCATATCCTTACTCCTATATTTGGAAATAAACTTCTCCTTATAAAGTGCAGGTTATTATTAGGGCACCGTATAATGTAACAAGGAAAAAAGAGTTTGCTCATCAAAAAAGAAAAAAAAAAGACCCAGTCTATTTAGTTTATTTTATTTACTTTATTAATTTAGTTTTGCATTCTTAATTTTGGTTAGTTAACTTGTTACGGCGTATTTAGGAGTTAATTGCCATTTCATTGTTTTTGTAAAGACAATATATAACCACTTTTAGGTTGTAAATGAGAGCAACTATCAATGCAGAATACAGTTGTCAATTTACATGTAGCCTTTTAGCTTTAGCAGAAAACAAAATAAAAAAGAAATATGTAGGAGAGGTTTTGTGATAAACCTGCCACTGGTTCTTTATTTTCAAATACTCGGATCTTTTGATGGAGCGAAGACAATCCCTCTCAGCAGACGTGGAATCATAAGCGTGGTATCCCAACAAGAAAGCCCATACCTATATTTTATTTATATTATTGACAAGAAACAAAAACTTCATCTAAAAAATAATAATGATATTAAAAGAAAAAATTAAATATTGGGGCTATGAAGTCCTTGAATCAGTTGAGATTGACCGTAGACCAAACCTAATTCCGATACGTAGGATGCATTGAATATTTATTAAGAATACACTCATAGCATACAACTTCGATCTTTTTAGAAGACATACCTCTTTTCGTAGATAATGCTCTACTCCTCCATAAAAGATTCTCTTTCTCAAGGATTTTGAATCTTGAACTCGTCCCTCAGCATCCAAAAAAGTGGACCACTAAAAATAGAGAACCAAGCATGGTCATGAATATATCCTGTTGCAAGTCAGCAAGTGCATGTATGCAATGTAATCTAGGCTAAGTTAAAGAAACTAAATAATTAACATGAAAAAATATGCAATAAAATTAAATAAATAACTACGAGTTACAAGAATTACCAGGCATACAATCTGATTTTCAAGGTCCCTTTTCAAATTCTAAGTTATATTATCAAGTGGAAAAAAAAATTTGATGTCCAAATGAATTTCAATCTAATGTCAGAGGAATAATAGCCTTCACAGTCCATGGAAGTCTATTTCATATATTTGGTCTCAGGCATAGATCCTTATTACTTCTAAAATAGGATTGTGGATCTAGAATTTTATTTTGGCAGGATTGGTGTATCCGCAATGAGCCAAGTTTTCCAGCATATTTGGCATTGTTGGTCAACCTGAGAAACAAATTGATAGATTTGGGCCTTAGGAACATTAAGAATATATTAGGGACATGGGTACAATTAGTTAGAGGGATAGTTACAATATTATGATTATAAATAGAGAGGATTAGTGAGTGATTAGGACATCTTGGAATTGTATGAGAATTAAGGCTTGAGAGATCTCAAAAGTTAGGGAGGGTCCAAGTACCTCAAATTACTTGGTTTATCTTGTATATTCGTTATGGTTTGTTAATCAATAGATTCGGGTTCTACCACAAATTTCTTGCTATTGGGATTCTAATTGTGTTTCTTGGAACTTAAACTTCCTGGAGAAACTTGAAGGAGGAGATAGTTCTTTTATAATCATTGCTACAGCTTTTGTCCCCAATAAAGGTTAGCTCCAAACCTGATTCTTGCACATGGTCACTAAATAATTCGGGCATGATTTATTTGGAGTTGCATCTCCAATGGAGAAACCTTAATTCAATGTTAGGTGGAAATCTAGAAGTCCCAATAGAATCAATATCCTTCTTAGGATCATACTCAATACTACACATAGAAATACATGAACTATTCGTATTTTTGAAAACCTATGGTGAGACCACCTGCGAGTGTCATTGATCACCGAATACATCTGAAGGAAGGGACGGAACCGATCAACTCGCGTACTTACCACTACTCTCACTTGCAGAAGGCAGAAATTGAGAGGCTCGTAGAAGAAATGTTACATGCAGGAGTCATCTACCCAAGCACATCCCCATTTTCAAGCCCAGTCTTACTCGTCATGAAAAAAGATGAGAGCTGGCGGTTTTGCATGGATTATCGGGCAGTTAATAGCATCACCATAGCAGAAAATTGTCCAATTCTGGTGATTGAAGAGCTATTGGAGGAGTTGCAAAGGGCAAAGTTCTATACCAAATTTGACCTAAAATCACAATACAACCTGATAAGGATGCACACGAAGGAGATGGAGAAAACCAAGTTATGAACTCATGGCGAACATTACAAATTCTTGGACATAACGTTTGGTCTAACAAATGCCCCCGCCACATTGCAGGGATGAACAATATTATTCGACCATTCTTACGAAGGTGCGTACTTGTTTTCTCTGATGATATACTAATCTATAGTTTCGATTGGGAAACACATGTCCTACACCTAGGAATAGTACTCACCATGCTACAAGATCATCAACTAGTGGCAAACTTGAATAAATGTTAGTTTGGAAGAGAAAGGATAGAATACCTGGGCCACTGGATTTCGACAGAGTGTCAAAGCACATCCAGAAAAAATATGAGCAGTGATTGAATAGCCAACACCCAGCAACGTTCGAGAATTAAGAGGGTTCCTATGACTCCCCAGCTACGCCAGATGATTCGTAGCCAACTATCGAACCACGACACCGCACTCAACTATTTAACTGGGAAAGGAGAATTCCAATGGAATGAGGAGGCCCAGGAAGCTTTTGTCGCCCTAAAGCAAGCAATGACGACCTTGTTGGTCCAAATCCTACCGAAATTTGAAATTCCTTTCATTATTGAGATTGATGCCTCTGAAATGACAACAACCAATTGCTTATTTTAGTTACACATTATCTCTGAGAAACCAAGCTAAGTCGGTTTATCAGCCAGAACTAATGGCGATTGTCCTAGCCATCCACAGTTGAGGATCATATCAAAAAGGCAACAAGTTTATCGTCAGGAGTCAGGACCGACCAACAAGCCCTAAAACACTTTATTGAATAGAGGAAAATTCAGCCAAAATATCATAAGTGGTTTTGCAAGCTGCTCAACTAGGATTTCGAAATCTAGTACCACCCTGGCCTTGAAAACAAAGCAGCAGATGGGCTTTCCCGCATCCCCACAACCACTCATTTAGCAACTCTCACCTTACCACATATACTGAGTCTCGAGATAGTTTAGAAAGAAGTTTCTGAAGACCCAATCTCTAACAAATCATTACTGATTTATCCAAGGACCCAGACATCCGACCATACTTCTCTTGGAAATAGAACAAAATACTCTATAAAGGACGATTGGTTTTAGCAGCTAACTCAAGGATAAACAAAGTGGTTATGCACACTTATCATGATTACGTATTGGGCGATCACTGCAGTTTTCCTCCGAACTTATAAACGTCTTACGAGTGAATTGTACTAGGTAGGAATGAAGACTGACTTCAGAAGTATTGTGAAGAATGTGTAATTTACCAGCAAAATAAGGCCTCTTCCCAATCTCCCGCCGGCCTCTTGCAATCACTGTCGCGACCAGACCGCATCTGGGAATATATATCCTTGGACTTCATTAAAGGGCTTCCCAAATCTCAGGGCATTGAGATAAAGATGGTGGTTGTTGACAAACTAAGTGATTGTGAGGCTACACAGGTTCCCAGGTCTATTGTCTCGAACTGAGACAAAATATTCATCAGCCACTTTTGGACGAAACTCTTTCAACTCCAAGGGACCAAGCTCCACGTAGTATTGCATATCACCGGCAGACGAATGGATAGACTGATATAATGAACAAAATGTGGAAAACTCCCTGCGTTGTGTGCGGGGAAAATGTCTAAAAATGGGTAGACTGGCTATCCTGGGCGGAATATTGGTATAACACAACATTTTATGCCTCACTCAACATCTTGCCGTTTCAAGTTGTTTATGGAAAGACGCCGCAATTGTGATGTGTTATGGAGATCAAAAGAAAACTAATGTCACCATCGATGAACAGCTTAAGGAACGAGACGTCATGCTTGATAAGATCAAGGAGCCATTAAGATATGCACAAGATAGGAAGCAACGCAGTGCAGACAAACAACATCGAGATGTCGATTCCATGAAAGAGACATGGTTTTTCTCAAATTGAGGCCATACACACAGTCAGATATAGTCAAACACCGCAACGAGAAGTTGTCACCAAAATGTTTTGGACAAATATCACAGCAACGCACGCATCGGCAAGGTGGCCCTATAAACTTAAACTTCCCCAAGAATCTAACATACACTCCATCTTTCACAAGCCTCAACTTAAAAAAGCAGTACGATCGAGTGAGGAAGCGATCCAACAATGACCTATCCTGACAGACGATTACGAGTAGATTGTTGAACCACACGAAGCCTACGCTTATCAATGGAATGAGACAACTAAAGAGGTAGAAGTCCTGATTACTTGGAAAGGACTGCCCCCGCAGCAACATAGGAGCCAACTATCGTGATCAAACAATAGTATCTGGACTTCCACCTTGAGGGCAAGGTGGATTTAAACATACGGGGATATGCCAGGTCGCCAATCCGTTATGTTTATAGAAGGAGAAATAGACAAGACAATTAGCCGTTGGCTTTTACGGTGGTTGTTTCCCGTATTTTGTTATTTATATTGTGTATTGTTTAGGTTGGGATTATGCTTTTATCTTGTATTTTGTAATTACCAAGTCCTGGTGATTAAGGGAGAGATTTCACCCTCTACAATTGGTGAAGCACTTATGTATTGCGGCTAGTTCATTATAATCAATAGACTTTTGTTTTATGCTTGACTGGTATCCTAACCGTTCATTAAACAGAGAAGAAAAACCTTGTAGGTTAGGATCATTGTCTTCGTCAAGCTTAACATTATTTAAACAAGAAAAGTCAATGGAATTGGAGATGTCTTTCATGAAGATTTTAGTTTTCAAAGAAAAATGAGGTTCAATGCCACAATGTAACCAAAATACTATAAAACATTTCCCCTTGAATGGTGAGAAACCATAATAGTAGAGGACATAGATCCACATATGTTTCTCTTCACTTTAATACGGGCTCGAGAAACATTAATCAAATTAAGGATATCTGAACTAATTTCTCCTGAGCCCTCGAAGTAGCTCCCAATTGCTTCGAAAGTGTCTTTACGCCAAAAGTCCAACGATAAGCAAGATATGGAAATTCATCCACCATAACCTTTAATGAGATAGAAGCCATTATGGATATCAGAGTTCCATTTCTCAATAATAAAGAAATATATGCCATAGGCAGCCCATTTTCCAGGAGAAGCAATGAGACAAGGTAGTTCACCTCTAAATAATGTATTAGACAGTGTGAGCATCCACGTCAAAACCAATTAGTAACGAGGAAAAGTAGCCCACACGTCATATAAATGTGTTGAAGAATCCTCACCTTTCCAATGTGGGACAAATGGCCACAAGATGAGTATCTACGACATGCTCCCTCAAGATGGAGTCATTATTTGGAAAAGTCATCTTGGATTAGATCCAAATTTTTGGACAAGTACCCGTTTTCGCTTACTTGCTTGGGTCAGATCCAACTTGTATTGGGAACAAATACCCACTTAAGTTTTTGCCCGCGCGGGTGGGGTCCAAATCATCCACGTTGGGTCGGATCGGAACTTGGGGAACCAATAACCCACATGGAGCTCTGATATCATATTAGAAAGTGTGGGCATCCATCTCAAAACCAATTGGCAATTAGGGAAGTAGCCTACATATCATATAAATGTGTTAAAGAATCCTCATCTTTCCAATATAGGATAAATGATCACAAGGTGAGTATCTCCAACATAAAGAGATTAGGCCTTTACCAGCATACAATTGGTTCGTTAACACCTTGAAATTGAAGAATTTTAAAAGAGAAAGGGCAATGACGGACAAATTGTTATGAGCAAAGAGTTTGTTTACAATCCAAAAATTTTCAAAGTCAAGTTGCAAGACTTTTTTTTTTTGAAAAGATCACAAACTTCTCATTAAGATAATGAAAAGGAGTACATCGAGATAACAAACCCCGAAGGGAATGAGAAAGTTTACAAAAGAGACTACCAAAGCAAAACCATAAGGGGTTGCAAAGAGCCATGGGAGAAAACTTAATACACCTAAACTAGGATACATCATAGGTAGGAATTCAGGTTATTAGCTAAATCTTGCACAGAAACAGATCTGAACACATTGGACATTGAACTCCAATGATAGGCATTAAGCAGTGCACGCTCGAATTTGACTTCCCAAGTAGTTGCAAGACATTTGAGCTTCTTTTAACACAATCAGATAAGTTGAAATGATTATGATTAGGTTTGTCGGAGGAAAGGGAACCAACTGAGGTTGATGGATCTTTAGGTAAAGTTGGGTCAAGGGAATTCTTAAAAGAAGAAGAGAGGAGAAGAAGATGAGAACATATGGACATCAAACTGCCAAAGATAGTTGGTTAAATTTTTCACTGTTTCCTTATCGGTTTGGTCGGTTAAGTAGGTTAAAATGGTCGGTTAAGTTGGTTAAATCGGTTAATTCATTTTTAATCTTTTTCATTTTTTTTAATTAAAAACATATTCATCATACAATTTTATATTGAAATTTTGAGAATTAATTTAAAAAAATGAATATATCAAATATATTTTAAAACACATTTAAAATTAAGTTGATTTTGCCATAATCTAATAATAAATCTAATTAACTATATGAAAAGATTAATATTTTATAACGAAAATTTTTATTAACCGACCGACTTAACCGACCGAAAAATTAGGTTAATTTTTTTTTTAACCGACACCGACCGACATACACATGAAAACCAACCGACCTCCCTTAATTCGGTCGATCGAATCGATTTTCGGGAATGTATGAACACCCCTAGTTCCATCTATTAAAAATTTTGAAATTATTCCTTTCTACAAATCTTCTGAACTGAACAATCTCTTCAAAATTTCATTCAACCTCGGGAGATTCCCCATTTTCATTCTCTCAATAAAATTTCTCATAAGGAGGCAAGGAGGACAACTACTATTAACATGACAAAAAATTGTATTATTATCACATCTTATGAGGATTTAGGGCCAGTGGTATTAACAAGGCCACAAAATGAAACATGATAGTTGTTAGAATTACAATCTCATCTTTAATAAAGAAACAATGAAAAATGCAATTACCTCTTCAGACCCCATCGGTGGTTGTCGAGGCTTTCCCCACGCTAGGGTTAATGCATCAAACTGCCAAAGACATAAAAAGTTCATGATTCTAGATACATAAGACACGAAAATATTTTATGACGTCCTCGCACTATAATATAAATATAAATGATCAAATAAAAGCATAAACAATTACTCAATTTAGTTAGATGATTGCATTGTTCAACTTTTCCTCTATTTCTCTCTCACCAAAACACACAACTTTTCAAAAACCCTAGCCGCTCGTGCCCCTCCTCCAATGCTACCTCCGCTAGCATTGAGAGGAGGGGGTTGTCCTCCGCCACCGATTCCAAGCTACCTACCTCTTCTTCAGCTCCTCACAACCATCTTCACCGATATCTCTCTCCAACGCCGACCTTTCTCCTTCCCCCATCATCTCTATGCTCGCATTATACATCAGTTGACCCATCCTCAAGATTATCATCGACATCTCCACATATTCTTTAATTAACCCAATTTTCCTTCCCTTTATCTTTACCATCCAATAAAAATAATTTCCTTTAGTTAATTAATTTGAGCAGTTAAAGAAAGAAGGAAAATAGAAAAACTAAAATCGAGGACTACTTTTTTGTGCTTCTACTTCTTCTCTATGGGCTTCTTCTTCATAGTCTTCTACTTCTTCGCATCTTCTTCTTCAAGTGCATCAGGTGAGTAAATATCTAACATTTTTTTTCTTGAACCGAACTGTTTGATTCCGTTCATTTCTAATGAATCAATATAAGAAACGAACGATACACAGCATTTTCGAGTCAAAAGTACAATCTAAGTTGTTTTGACTCGTACTGATATAACTCATGTAATGTACAAGTTTAACAACACTAAAAGTCAAGATGTAAGCTTTTTTATACATAGGAAATGATAAACTTTCAGCAGTTGCAAAAAAGTTACAAAAGAGAACCTATTAGTAGTTACAAAATGCTCTTCCAATGAGCATACAAAGTTGTAAGATTACAATCTTCAAAAGGAGAAATACAATAAGCCCGTGATAGCAAAAAATGTAATAGATTCCATCAAATCCTCTTTTTTGGGGTGATTATCAGAGAATGCAATATCATTCATAGGCTTCCATATCGACTACCAAAGCGCACTGAGAAAAGGACATCATAAACTATTCTTCTCTTCACTAAAAGGGCACCCACAGAAAGATTTCCAGACCAAATAATCAATGTTCACTTACCACTTGAAAGATGTGAGAAGCTGGTTCCATATCCCATTGGCAATACAACAGCCAAAAAATAAATGGTACCAAGACTCCAAATCCTTGTAACACAATAAGCAGCAATGAGGGGATAAAGCCATTCCAGGACATGATTTTTGCACTTTATCAATGGTATACAAAATGACGTGACTAAGTTTCCAAGTGAAAATTTTCACTTTTTAGGTTTGGATCTTTCCAAATTTGATCATAAAAGCTTCTCTTATGTGATGTAAAGTCTATTGATAAGTGATTTAGCAAGCATTTTGTAGTGAAATTCTTGTTGTTATCTAGTTTCCAAATTCATTGATCATTACCACCACTAGGGCTATGACCCTCCAACAAATTCGAGAGTGAGGTCCATTTATCAACTTCTTCATCCCTGAGATATCTTCTAAACTTTAAATCCCAGACAGATCCTTCAGGAATCCATAGTTTGCAATTTTATCATTTTTACAATGAGTAAGCTCATACATCCTAGGATATGTGAGATTGAGTGCTTGTCCTCCTATCAAAATGTCGGTCCAGAATTTGGTACTATGACCGGAACCAATTTTCATGTGAATATTGTAAAAATAAGATGCTTCCATTTTTCAATCTCCTTCCATGGTCCTTTGGATGTGCATAAACTTTTAATAACAGATTTAAAAAATCAACAGGATTGGCGCAGTATTCAATGGCAACACATTCTCTCCATACAGCCCCTTTCTCATCATAATATCTCCAATATCACTTGGCTAGCAATAATAGATTCTTCTTATGAATATCAGTTATCCCTAAGCCACTACCTTCCAAGGAGATCTTCACTTTCTCCCAATTCAACTAGCGTCGCCACTATTTTTGCATCTCCACATAAAGTTTATCATCATCTTCTCATTAGCAACGTTGACTTTTTGGGAGCAAGGAATAAAGAAAGATAATAAATAGAGAGATTGGTTAATGCAGAGTTGATGAGAGTGAGGCAAAGCGACCACCCTTCGATATGTGCATTGAACCACATGAGTGAAGCCTCGTCTCAATTTTCTCGATCACAGGAGTTCAGAAAGTTAAGGCTCAAGATTCTCATTCGAAGGTAATCCAAGGTATGTCATTGGCCAATTCTCAACATTGAAGCCGATTGGTGTGGCAATTCTAGTACCTTCATCTTGTTCTAAACCAAAGGTGAAAAAAGATGTCTTTTGACAATTAATGTTTAGACCTGATGCTGCTTCAAAACTTCTAACTATTTGTATGAGGTGGTCAAGTGAGCAAGCTTTCACAAATGAAAACAAAATAGTGTCATCGGCGAATTGAAAGTGAGATATGGACGTTGATCCATATCTAGAGCTAAGTCTAAAGCCCTCAACCAAACCATCTCTCTGTCATTAAAAGCTGACGACTCAAGCAATTCATGATAATGATAATGAGAAAAGGAGAGAGTGGACCACCTTGCCTCAAATCTCTTGGTGTATCTTTCCCCTTGGTTTACCGTTTATGATTATAGAGAAGTTGGCTGAAGAAAAGCACCCTCTGATCCATCGCCTCCATACCGTAATGAATCCTTTTGCAATAAGAATATTTTCAAGGAAATCTCAATCGACCATGTCAAATGCTTTCTCAATATCCAACTTCAAGACAACCCCTACATTCTTTTGGCAATTCCATTTATCAATTAATTCATTGGCAACAAGAACAACATCTCAAATCTGTCTGTCAGCCACGAATGCATATGCGTATTTGGTGATCGTATGTGGTAAACTCCTTTGAGTCGTTCGGAAAGAACCCTAGCAATCACTTTGACCATACATGTAGTGAGACTAATCGAGCGGAAATCCCCAACGGTTATAGCATTGTTCTTTATAGGGATGAGACACAAATATGTTTCATTGAGGCTAGCATTGATGATCCCTTTAATGAAAAATCCTTGAACGCACGCTTGGTATCTTCTTTGAGAGTGTTCCAAGATTTTTTTTAAAATTCAGCTGTAAAATCGTCTGACCCCATGTCTCTTTTTAGAAATGGAAACTTTCATTAAAAAGAACGAAAAGGTACAAACTAAATACAAAACAGAGCAAGAAGCATAATAGAGAACTACAAGAAGACTTGAAAGACAACTAATAATCTTAAAGTATGCCAAGACTACAAGATCTATAAAAAAGACGGTTGAATTATGTAAGTCACCAACTAACCTAAAAGCTTAGGCTGGTAGATTGGGATAAATTTAATTATATCAAGTAACACTCCCTCTCACTTGTGGGTCTTAGAAATTTGATAAATGCCCTACAAGTGGAATTAATTTTAAATGGGGAGGAAAATGACACGGCAAGGGTTTGAATTCATGACCTCCTGCTTTGATATCATGTTGAATTGTGTTAAACTACCAATCAACCTAAAAGCATAAGCTGGTAGGTTGGGGTAAATTTATACGGCTTAAACGGCTTTGCTCTAGTCATACATTCAGTACAAGATTCCAAAATTTAACCTCTAGATTCTTTAGCTGGAAAGGCACGTGATCGTTTCAGGTGTTAAGATCCAAAATCAATCCTCTAAAAAGATTCTGAATTTACTTTAAGTTTTTATTTGCTTTATTTCGCTCCCTTGTAGAGCTGGTATACCAGAGAAATAGCTTCTTTCCATTTATCAACGAAAAGTGTTGTTTATTGTTTAAAAAATATCATAACCCTTTTCAGGAAATGCATTGCTTGGGTGACAAGGTCTCTTTAAATCCATGATTGATCTGCATAACTTATGAGCAAATCCCTAAGCAATTACTGGCCATCAGGTCTTCCATTAGTCAGGATTCTAAAAGCAATTCATGAAAAAAAAGTTCAAATGAAACTACAATAAAAACATAATTTCCTCACCTGAATAGGATCTTGGACAACAGGACTGTCATCAGGAACTTTTTCTAAGCCATTGGATGGTTTCTGAGGGGAATCAAGAGGAGATTGATTTTGGATTCTCGTCCCTGCAGCACTGAATCCATTATTGTGATTTTCACGGAATAGTTGTGAAGTTGCTTCTCGTGCAAATTTGGTGACAAGAGAAAATTTTTCCAGGATTTGAATTGGGAGATCACGTGCTGGATCATGAACCTTTTGTCTATTATGCTTCCACCGAGAAATTCTGGATCTTTCATCATGAGAATCTTCCCCGGCCCTCTTGTCTGGACTTGTTGGAGAATCTTCCACTGAAAGGGATGAAACTGGTCCACTAGCTATTGAACCAGTCCTTGGCAACTCCAAAGAAGATAAAGTTCTCTGCAGATGAGAGAAAGTGGGTCAGTATTCTTTGACGATTCGACTGCAGTAAATCATTAATACAAAGAAGTAAATGTCACTAAAAGAGACGAAACTAAAGTAAACCAAAATATAAGGAGTCCCAATCATACTCTGAAATGAAAAGGGTATGAATAAAGAGAAACAGACCATGGATATTATTATCAATGTAATAGATGAGAAAAGTAGCAGGTACCTGAAGAGGATTCTGAAAATCATTCACCAGGAATGTATTTGCATTTTCTTCAGACCTGCATATGGGCTGAAAATTAGAACACTTGAAAAAGTAGATCCGATTATAAGTGCAAAATACAAATTTAATTTGATCAGAAAGAACATGAAGTTCATAATGAAAACAAAAATTGGAGGAGATTATGCAATATAAAAAAAGAAGTTTTAAACCAAGAGTGATATATAAAGCACACACAAGATTCAACTATTAACCTTCATTTCATGGGAATAAATGAAGTTTAACTAAATATAATACATAAAATTCAACTATCAACTTTCATTTTCATAGAAAGAAATGAAGTTTTAATTAAGAATTAAATAAAAAAACATAAAATCCAACTATTAACTTTCATTTTTATAGAAAGAAATGAAGTTTGAATTAAGAATAATATACAAAATCTACATACGTGATTCAAAATATTTCAATACCTTAAAATACTTATCATGCGCTTCGAATATATGCACAACCAAAGCTTATAGGGAGACAAAACATAAAAATGGTAGGTAAAAGAGTTTAAAAAAAAACCCACAAAAGCCCAGAAGGCGCGAGCTTAGGCGCATCTTAGGGCTTTAAGAAAGGCGCCAAAAGGCGCGCGCCTTATTAACTCTAAATTGGACATGTCCTGAGGATAAGTGTCAAGGATACGACCATGAACAACATCTAGTGACTTATCTAAGCCCATAAGAAATTGAAAATCCTTTTCTTCTCCATGAACTTACGAATAGAGCTTCATCTTCAAGATATGTCCAATTTAGGGTTTCAAACATGTCCTAAGCTTTTAGGTTGATTGGTAGTTTAACCTAATTCAACATGATATCAGAGCAGGAGATCCTGAGTTCAAGTCCTGCGGTGTCGTTTTCCTTCCCATTTAAAATTAATTCCACTTGTAGGACATTTAAAATTTCTAAGTCCACAAGTGAGAGAGGGTGTTAGTTGATATAATTAAATATATCCCAACCTATAAGTTTAAATATACCCCAACCTACAAGTGAGGGTATTGCTCATATGTTTGAGAAATCCAGTCAACCGGCTAAGCAAGAAACAACCAGTTGTAGCCCGAAGCAGCATTGAAGTTGAATTTCGCTCACTAGCTCATGGAATATGTGAAGGAATTTAGCTGAATCGCCTTCTCATAGAATTAAAAGTGAAGATAGAAGGCCCCTTTTCAATGCGTGATAACCAATCAGCTATAGCCATCGCAAAGAATCTTGTACATCATGACCAAATGAAGTATGTTAAGATCGATTGTCATTTTATTAGTTAAAAGATTGAGGCTAATATCATTGCATTAAAATACGTGCCTTCCCAGCAATAAGTTGGGATATACTGACAAAGGCCCTTCATCGAACCAGTCTCAAGGGTTAATTTCCAAGCTTGGCATACCATCCAACATGAGAGGGAGTGTAGAAAATCCAGCAAGATTCTTCTTCTAATGAGTTAGAATTGATTCCGTATTTTTTTCTAACGAAGTTTGTTTCGTGTAATCTACTTTTGAAAGAGTAGTTGTGAATTGGTTGTATAAATATGTGTTTCCTCTCAAGAATGAAAAGCAAAAACATGGAGAATTACCTTTGTACGTAGCTTCAAAAAAGTCCCACAACCTTGTAGCATAAGTGCAAGTAACAAACAAGTGGAGCTTGGATTCTAGGACGATTTGCAAATCACACACCAACGGGGAGAGATGCACATGTTGGGAAGCCTTATTTGTAGCATGTCACTAGTGTTTACTGCCTTCTTAAGGAGCTACCATAGAAAGAGCTTGAATTTTTTAGGAAATTGTCCTTTCAAATAGAAGTAAAGATATTGGAGCTAGGCAGGTTACTGGTGCCGCAAGTATCTTTGGGATTGTATAGAGAATTGTAGAATTATTTTATTCATTTTATTGTAACTTTATATTATTGTTATTTTTTCCATATTTAGGATAAATATTCCCTAGGTTATTTTTTCCTTTTCTATTTCTTTATTG
>JBBMEG010000020.1:12013403-12029949 GCA_037832605.1 Cyclanthera cordifolia
CCCCCCCCCCCCTCTTTGTGCAATGAAAAGGATAATAGAAATTAAAATACAAGCACATCAAGCATATGACGGTTTGGGAGAGAAGGGGTGAGAAGAAAACCATTTTCTTATTGATTTTAAGAGAAGTGTAAACTCTCTAAATAGAACATTCTTGGGAGATTCCCCATTTTGTACATTTCATTCTCACGATGTACTTTGTCTTTCAAAAAAGGAGGGAGAGGGACTGATTTACGATAACATGCACAGTCATTTGAGGAATTCTGACTGGTGATATTCCCCAGACCACAAAATAGAACTTAGAACATGACAAAATTGTAATATTATCTCATCTCCAAGGATTTAGGACTAGTGATATTTTTGAAACGAGAGATGAATCTTTCATTGTGATAATGAAGAAAATGTACAAAGCATGCATTTAGGACCAGTGATATCAACAAAACCACAAAATGAAACATGATGGCAATAATATTACTATCTCATCATTAACAAAGAAGAAAGAAAGAAAGAAGTTTTTACCTCTTCAGACCCAAGAGGTGGTTGTCGTGGCTTTCCCCATACTAGAGTCAATTTATCAAACTGCCAAAGACATAACAAAGTTTCATGATTGGAGATGCATAAGATAAGAAAATACTTTATGGAGTCCTAAAGTCACATTAGAGTATAATATCAAATAAAAGCAAGAATATTTGCTCATAATTGTGAATGTTCAGAGTAACTTGTCTGAACTATTTTATGAGGTACAGAAGTCCCACTAGAATAAAAAGAAGGAGATTGCAGCTCCACCATTCTTTTAAAATTATTGGTGTCTAAAGTAACATAATTAAATCCAATGACATCAGAAAACAAAAAAAAATATATATATATATATAGGAAGAAAACTCGAAGATGAGACCTAAAAGGATAGTTAATAACAAAGGAAAAATGTCATGGTGTAAGGATCTAAGCCTCCAACAGGAGACAGCCGAACCAACTATCTGCTCCCAAACAACCGAGATTACAACTTCCAAGGCAATGAGAAGTTAAAGAGAAAGGAGGGACAACAAAATTTGAAAGTATCCACAAACCCTTTCTAATACCTCCTCACAATTGATTATCTCAGAAGTCCCCACATCCGTTGGGGCCTCCTCTGGGCCAGTTTTTTTTTAAGAGCTCAAGGAGCAATAGCCTCCTCGGACTTAAACACAAGGCATAGAAAAGAGTGGTTCATAAATACGAGATAGCATATTTGGGTGGGAATATATATATATATAAAAATCAACAAAAAAAAACATAAACACAAGGATATTTGTGTTAAAATCAGTATATTGTTTTTTTTTTTTAAATAATTAATCAAGAATCCCTAAGGCACAAGCTCAATGTCTTAGGGTTTCACAAGAGGCGCACGCCTTTTTCCTGCACCTAGGGGTGCGGTTGGGCGAGATTTTTTTTTAATATCTGTGAAAGTTTGAGGCCAGCTTGAGCACACTACGACTACTCTCACGGGACATACAACCTGGCACAACAATATTTTGATGTCAAGAAAACTCGTAGAAAATGAATTCCTAGATAGATGGTCCCCATGAACTGAACTCATAGCCTTTAGATTTCTTAAGGTACTCTTAACCACAAGACCAACCCATTATGATGGCTAGAAAAGCCTTTTAAAACATAGCTCTTGACTATTCGCAATCACAAGTGAACTTTTCTGTTTGATAAGAACGAGGTCTACATCTGAGGGCTCTAGACTTCCACAAGTTATCTCATCTTAAGTGAAGCGGGAAAAAACCCAATGGTAGATACATCTACCCAGAGATCCCCTCTTAGCTTCAATACTGATTCGATATGCAAAATTTCCTTTTAAAACAATAAAGAGCACCATAACACTTTTCTGGAAATGCATTGCTTTGGTTATAACATGATCTCTCTAAATCCATCATTAATCTGCAGAATTTATGAGAAGGATCCCTAAGCAATGGCCCTCAGGTCATCCATTACTTTTTTTTTTCTTTGATAATAAACTAAGCTTTCATTTAGAAAAGAATGAAAAACAGTTGATGAAAAAGGAGAAAAAAGTTATAAATCAAAAATTAAAGTTCACACAAAATCTCCTCACCTCAAAAGGATCTTGGACAACAGAACTGTTGTTAGGAACTTTTTCTAACCCATTAGATGGTCTCTGAGGGGAATCGAGAGAAGATTGATTTTGGATTCTCATCTCGGCAGCACCAAATCCATTATTATGGTTTTCACGAAATAGTTGCGATGTTGTTTCTCGTGCAAATTTGGTGACAAGAGAAAACTTCTCCAGAATTTGAATTGGGAGATCACGCGCTGGATCATGAACCTTTTCCCTTGGCTTCCCACTATACCGAGAAATTCGAGATCTTTCATCAAGAGAATCTTCACCATTCCTCTTGTCTGCATTAGATGGAGACTCATCTACCGTACTGGATGAAACTGGTCCACTGGTTATCGAACCAGGCCTTGGTATCTCCAAGGAAGATAAAGTTTTCTACAGATGAGAGCAAAGTGGATCAGTATACTTTTGGTTGTAGTAAAGCAATATTACAAAAAAAAATGTCACTAAAAGTATGGAAATCTGAAGAAAAGCAAAATATAGGACAACCCAAATATACTTCAAAATGAAAAGAGTATACGTAACAGAGAAACAAACCATGGAAATTGTCCATAGAAGAGAAAAATAACGCCTACCTGAAGAGGATTCTGAAAATCATTCACAAGGAATGTATTTGCATCTTCTTCAGACCTGCATATGGGTGAAAATTAGAAAACTTGAAAATTAGAATCCAACTAAGAGAGTGAAAATACCGAGTAAAAATTTAATTTAATCATAAAGAAGCTCAAAATGAAAACAAAAAGTAGAGGAGATTGTAACTTTTTAAGCGGATGAACTTATAGGACTTTTATTCCAACCGGCACTCCCAGCCCGCATAGTAAAAAGGCAATGAATGAATAAATGACTAGTTGATTCTGATCGTGATCTACACATAATACAACATGAGAAAGAAGATTCAATTTCCCATAAACCGACACATAAACTGACACTCCAGTGTCTCCATTCCTTCGATGTCACCCGGCGTCTGGCCTAGGGACGCGTGTGGTTACACTGGGATGGTGGACCCAAGCTTCAATTTCCCGATTTCCAAAAACAAAAATCTATGTTTCTCTTTGAACCCCAATTGCTAAGCTTTTATGTAATTTCCCCTTAAGGTATGATGTCTTTAGATTGGTGACCCTTTTTGTAGGAAATCTCCATGCTTTGCTTGAACCTTTTTTTTGTATGCTCTTGTTTTTTTCTTTTTTCTCAATGTAATTTGGTATATTCATCCCAAAAAATAACGCTAATTATCTAAAACAAGCATCAATTTCATGCATGCATATGTTATGTATTGTATGAACTCTTAGATTTAGCTTCATGAGTGCCTTGTTCTTGCGGTAGTTTTTAAGGGGATAAAACAAAAGAAGAAAGAATGATACAAGTGACAGTACTTTGTTTAAAGGAAACGAAACCTTTTGTTAAAGTTACAAAGCCTATCAAAAGATGGCATACAAGTGACTGTAACATACCTCACAAGAAAAACATGTTGCTTTATAGTAGCAAGAAACTCCCGAACTCCTCCGTTGTAAAAATAAAGAGGTGCAAATGCAAGTCCTGAAGATCATTACAACCATGAGCAGATATAATTATACCGTGAAAAAAAATTGGGACACAAAAGATGAAATATAATAAACAATTAGCTATGACATGTAAGAGTACCGGCATAACTCATTTATTGAAACAACATTCGAGACCATAGCACAAGAAAACTTTATGGATTTTTTATACAATATTTGAAAACCCAACTTTCAATCAGAAAACAATATGAAGGAAGGCAAAAGAATACAAGAAAAAAGGACCACAAAAACTTGTATCCCTGTATCAAAAATACCAGACACTAAAATATTTTTATAAAATAAGTAGATAGATAACTGATGAAACTTAAACAAGCATTGATTAAACGACATCAGAGTTTGTCGCATCAATTACCAATGTTAAGGATGCAATCAAACGTTAAATCGCAGTTCAAGAACACTTCAAATTTATCTTCCAGTAAAATTGTTAATTCGACAAAAATGCATGAATGTGCAACACACTTGGAAAATCGATGGAATGTAAAATAAAAATTAAAAAAAATCTTTACCCGATGACAATACCACAATAATGAACTGCCAGCCAAATGCTGGAGTATGGCGACGGATAGACCTTACTTCGGTGAATGGCACTGCTCTGATGGTGTAAAGTTTTATATCTACATTTAACAATTACGCAATCAAGAAATCCATAAAAACAAGCAAACGCATCATTTCATAACAGTTCCAGAGCCAACTACCTCTATCCGATAATTTCGCAATTGAGTTTTGTCCTTTGTTAGGAGTCCATGTCTACAGTCAAATATAACAACACAGAATCCGTGTCATCAGAATAAAAATATCCATTAATGCATCAAAATATCAAAACACAGATTTCTCAATCCAAACAAACAAGAATCCTAATCATTCGAGCTTACGATAAACAGAGACGATCCTTGCTTGATTAACCTCAATCTTCCACTAATTCTTTCAGACGCAAACTGCGTAGGATGAATTGTTACATTTTCTTTCGAATAAACAACCTCAGCACCTTCAGGTTCGCTCGATGAGCTGCCTCGACCGCTGTCGGTGCGCATCATGCTTGCAAAACCCTAGAATTCCGGAAAACAAATTGAAATAGAGAAATGACGCAATCGGATGAATTTGATTTCATGGATGCATCGATCAACAAAGAGTAGGTAGGGAAATTGAACAGTGAAAATTGAGAAAATCAATGAATTCCGACGTACCTGTTGCTGTGAGGCAGCGTAATCGGCATCGTCGGACAAATCGTGAATGTCGGTTTCTAGCATCGTCGGAGGAGGAGCAGTTGTTATTGCATCTACTTTCCGGGAACGGCTGGCTGTATTCTTTGCTTAGCTTCCAGCTTTCTTTTTGTTTTAATCAGTTTTATTTTTTATTATTTCTTACGGGCTAAGAAAAAAAAAGGAAATTATGTATACAAAAAAAAAAAATATATATATATATATATATATATATATATATTAATATATCAATTTTGCTCCCTATCCTATCACTTCTGTCCTCTTTATCAGAATAAAAATGGTATAACTTCCTCAAAATTATTGATTTATTATTTTTTATTATTTTTTTTTAGTTTACAAATAATGAAATCATTAAATCTATATTAAAAATAATATGTATCAAAACTTCAATTTAATATTTTTCTCCTATTAATTTTTTTAAGCACAAATTAGAAGAATGAGACAACAAATCCTACCTACAAGACACGATTGATTTTCAAATGAATGAAAGACATGTATCAATTTTCAAGATGACTATTGATTTTCAAATGAATGAAAAACATGTATCAATTTTCAAGATGACGTGGTGTCGAATTATATTACCAGTAAATAATAAAACAAATACGCTAGTAACGCTTTCTGTTTTTTCGTATTAGTCAATTATTGTGTTTTTTTTTTTAAATACACAAATAAACTATACCTGCTTGAATTATATTACAACCAATCAACCAAATCAACATAGCAAGTTGATTGTTTGAGCTACCAAAGCCAGAAAAATATGTTTCTCTTCAAAAAATAAAATAGGAGAATAATCAAATGATTGAAGAGTGGGTCACTTGTTTCTTTTTCTTGAGTACAAATAAGGACATTATTGCGCAATTAACTCATTCGATAAAAGTGGGTCACTTGTTGATTTCATTGTTTGATAGTAATATAGCTCAATATCATGATAATCGGTTCATTTACTTAAGAGTAATAGCGTCTTTTTTTATAAGGTTTATTGCTCTCTCTTCTAATTTATACAAAAAAAATGATTAAATTTAATTTTTATTATTTATATGTTAACTTGAATTAAATTTGGTAAAAAAAAAGGGTAAGGATAAACAAAAGTAAAAATCATGCCAAGACTAAAAATAAAAAAGTTTTACCGAATGAATGCGTATTGGTTTAATTGTTTGCTATTATTTCAGTTCAACATTAGCGTCATAGTTCGATTGAAATCGGTTTTATCTCTCAATTTATTTGAGAGTATTAGACGCTGTATAGTTTGTTATCCCACCCCAATTTGTAAAAAAAAAAAAAAAAAAATTGAAACAAGAGAAAAATATTTAATTTTAAAAGATGGATAACAAATAAACATTAAACTCCAACTATGATTAAAAAAAAGCATTGCGTGTAAATAATGTATTTTCCCCTAAAGGAAACCTTCTCTTTTAGCTTTTGTACGACGTGTCGTCTTCTCAATTGTTCGTTCTTTTGATCTCATCGGTGAGAATATGCAGACGACGATCGCGCTCTTCGTAGCTACTAACGAAGATGAGCCAAAATCTCAGAGCCTCCGATCCTAAGAATTCATCTCATTCCTAATTCAGTTTCCATCTGAATCCCTTAGGGGATTGAGTTTATTGTAATTTTGTTTATGGTTGATGAAATCGAGAGGAGTTTAATCTAATTCAATTCGTTTTCTCTGCGTTTGACCTAATCTGTTCGTGTTTGAATATGGATTGTTGAAGTTGAAGATGTTTTGGTTTGGATCTGGTGAATTTGCTGCATGAATTGGACGACGGAAGGTTTTGGAGCGGATCGAGCGCTTAGAGAGTAGAGGAAGCTGAGCAGCGGCGCTGAAACATGTCTGCCATAGTGTGCGGGAAGAGATCCTTATTTGAAGACCTGCCTACGCCCCCTGTCTCTAAGAGAATTCGCTGTTCGTCTTCTTCGCCTGTTCGATTTTCGCCTCCCAGGTCGTCTAATCAGTCTGGTTTTCCGTTTCCCCCGACGTCCTCTTCACAATCGGCTCATTTAGTCGATTATCTTGGTACAATTTTTCCTGATATGGATAAACAGGTCGGTTTGGATATCTACCTTTTTTGTTTCTTGTAATGATGAATCACAAATTCGAAATACTTTGATTAGGTGAATAATGTGCAATGAATATGTGTTAACAATCATTGAAATATAAATTACAGTTTCGTTGTTTTTTTTTTTTGCATTTTAATTCAAAAGATCTCATACTTGAATTCGTACTGATTGGTTTGAATTTGATATCTAGCTTTTAGAGAGAGCACTTGAAGAATGTGGTGATGATCTAGATTTAGCCATCAGAAGCTTGAACCAGCTTCATTTAGGGTATAATGGGAGAAACTTGGGAAGTGCTTCAAGCACCTCCGATGTAGCTTTGGAAGCAAATATTCAACCTCCATCTCAAGGTTAGTGTTTAATATCTAGTGATTTGCATATTGGACTTAGTTATATTCTTGATGCTCTGAAGTTTCTTTTATTACCTTAATATCCACTGACACTGAAGTTTGGAAAGTTGAGCATTTTTATATTGTTAGGACATTGAGGAATGAGGAAGTGTCATTACTCGATTAAGTCGGCTTGGATTGACATCTGAGAGTGCCTACTAGAACCAACATTGGTGACGTAATGCAGGGCTCGTCATACATAGAATTTTATTTTTGTCTAAGCTCCGCATTCGCTGAAAGATTATTTTTTAGTATTTTTTTTTATATGTGAGTATGTGGACTAGCTTATTCGCACCTTGAATATTCTCACAGTAGACTGCCTGCACCATTTGAAGAGAATGAGCAAGATAGAGACAACAGTATTTTACTGTTCTTGCTTTAATTTGGGCTCATATGATTCATCCTTTCAAAGATCATAGTTTTTCTACTCTATTTTCTGGGTAGCAAAGTTTTTTTGTAACTATGATGCTCTTATCTTTTTTATAACTTTTATACATCAATGAAAGTTAATGTTTCTTATAAAAAAAACCTACAACATTTTTGTATCAAGGATACTTCTAAGAAATTTCTCCTTAGGTAGGTGACATCTGTTTTAATTCATGAGTATAACCTTATGGTTCTTCAAGACCTTCTTGGCCACCAAGTCAATTCAGAGAGGTTTGTTATTAGAATAAAAGGCCACTTTGCCGATGTGATTTGTAACTTTTGGATTACCTCTTTTTCCTGTTGCCTATATTGTGTGTGTCAAATTTTGGGACATTATAGGCTGACATCTCATAGAAGATGCCTATTGTCGTAATTGTCCAAATTATTGTAAAAATATATCGTACTAAAATAACTAATGAGGACAATGCCAACATTGTTCATGGAAATTTATCTTTGATTTTTGTTGGTGGAAGTTAGTTTGCTGCCCATCAATTCTAGGACACATACTTATTTGAGCTTTTTCTACAATTTGATCTTATTATGTAACTTTCCATTATATCTGAGTTCCGTGGATTTGAACACTTTTCTGTAACTTCCATTGGTATGGAGCACCCATTGTTCGTCCACTCTCCTTTTTCTAGTCATCCTTTATTTCAACGCGTTGTTTCTTGCCCCCCCTTCTGGAATTTGGCATAGAGTGAACTTATTGCCTGCTTACTTCCATGGTGAAGTGTACACTGTAGTCTATCTCTCTATTGATCCTTCAATTCCTTTTGTAACTAGTGGAAACGTTTTTTTTTCCATTTCATATTTGTGCCTTCTAGGATATTTTTTAGAGATATTGACGAACATATTCGCTTCATGTACAATTACTTATTAGCTTTACTATCTGCTAGCCTGCATATTATGTAGGTTTGAGTCACCTTCAATTTAGTCTTTTATCTAAACAATCCAAAAAAAATCTGTACATACGAGTGCATGCAGATTATAAATTACAACAGTCTGGATTGTTTCCTTAAAGTTAAAACGAGCAACAGTTTGAATTATACATGCAACTTTCCTCTTTTTGGCTTCTGGTGCTCTTAGATCCAGTTGTTGGTTGCATCTTGTGAATTTGATCTTTTTGAATAATTAAGCAGAAACCCAAGGAGAAGCTGCAATTGCTGAGGAGGCAACAGCTTCTGAAAATCTTCCCACAAATGGGGCAGAATGGGTGGAACTCTTTGTGAGAGAAATGACAAGTGCCTCGAACATGGACGATGCACGAAGCCGTGCTTCAAGAGTTCTTGAGGTTCTGGAAAAGTCTATCTGTGCCCGTGCAAATGCCGAGGCAGCAAATAACTTTCATCAGGTTCTGAAAGGCTTACAATTTTTGCTACTTGTTTGTTTCCTCTAAAAGTTTTTGGAGATTTTACCATAATTTTTGTTTGGTTTATCTAATTTTAGGAAAACAAGATGCTTAGGGAACAAGTGGAAACACTAATTCAGGAAAACACTATTTTGAAACGAGCCGTCTCTATTCAGCATGAACGTCAGAAAGAATATGAAGGCAGGAACCTGGAGTTGGAACAGCTCAAGGAATTAGTCTCTCAATATCAGGAGCAGTTGAAAACCCTAGAGGTTGGTTCTATATGCTCTTTGATCTTGCTTCTCCAGTTCTTAAAATGATCATTCTAGGTTGACCTATAGAAAATGAATTCTATCCATATCTACCAAAGAATTAAGTTTGGGCTTACTTGACAATCAAATATAAATTGTAGGACGGTTAGTCCTCAAGGGGTGGTACAGTTGGTTGTAGACTTGGGCTTTGAAGGTGTGCTCCCTCAAGGTTCCAAGTAGACACCTCCCACGTCTCCATTCATTTGATGTCTCCTGGTGCCTGGCTCAAGGACGGGCGTGGTACCCCGGGTGTAGTGAAGCAAAACTTCAATTTCTCTGTTAAAAAAAAAAAAAAAAAATATATATATATATATATATATATATATATAGATGTAAGACGGTTATTTTATTAGATTAATTAGTTGCAGTGTATGTAAGTTGGCCGGACACTCATAGATTAAAAAAAATATCATTAACATAAATTTTATGCAGTTCCCAAAGAGGGCTTGGGATCTCTCTTGGGAAATTCCAATTTTGAAATCCACAAGTGAATTTAATTGTAACATGGTATCGCAGGTACTTAGTTTGATATCTCTTGTATCTTTTGATGAACTATCACTAGGTGAACAACTATGCACTTACAGTGCATCTCAAGCAAGCTCAACAAAGCAGCTCCATTCCAGGACGTTTCCACCCTGATGTTTTCTAATCGGGAATCGCTACATCGAAACTGCGGTAAACTCGATCCTCTGAAGATTTGTCCTAGAAAAAGAATAGTAAGATGATGAACCTGAACTTCAATCAGTGTTCCTCTTTTTTAATCGAGAAGGTAGAAAAGAGTTACTTTTCCATCCAACATCCATCAGTACAGTGATTACTCAGTTTCTTTCTTTTTGTAATTTGTCTAAGTTATTGGACTATTTTTTTTATAAGAACAAATACTTTCATTGATGTAATAAAAGAATTCCTATCAGACATCTTCACTGAACAATGAGCAGAGAGATCATAATCACAAAAAGGTATAATCAAAGCAACCAAAATAGAGCCAAATGGTAGATTTCCACAAATTTTCCAAAAGATATAGATTTTTTTTTTTAGGTTACAACATTGGGGCTAGGGGACTCGAATCACAGACCGAGCAAATGCTAGTATATCTCTAATGTCAGTTGAGCTATGTGTAATAATAATAATAATAAAAGAAACCGAAGAAATCCCATGAATAGAACATGTTTAAATTTATTACATATATAACACAAAAGGTTAAGTATCTCGTTTGATATTCAGTATATCACTTATTTGACCTTTTAGTATATTAACAGTCTGAAGAATTTGAGACCATGAATGAATAAAATACAATTCGATCCGGTCTGGTCTGGTCCAGTTAGACCGGAAATGTTGGCGAGGCATAATTAATAGTGGGCCCCAAAGTGTTTAGTCGTGGGGCCTTGGAAGATTAAAGGCCGTTGAGATAGGATAATATGGTGAATGATGTGATTGGAAAGAAAACAGGGTGCAATTCTAATTGATTGTACCTCATCTTTACCCAGATTGGCCAAAACACCACCAATGACATATCATTCTTTTCTATCAAATCACTAACATTAATGGTAAGTTTAGGACACCAAAAATAAATGAGAAGAATGAGATGAGAAAAAGCTTTTTGTTCATCAAAAATAATTTCTTCTTTTTCAAGCACTTTTGAGTTGAACGGATATTAATGAATCACTACTGTTAATTAACTTTTGCTCGTATTTGCAATAAAAATTGATTAATATATATAATGGATAAAATATCTATTTTATAAGACATAGTGTTGGTATAATAATTAACTCTTTTATTTGATAGTATAATATAAGTTTCTATTCAAAAATCAAATGGAATATTTAATTTATCTTATAAGTACTATAATTTTTAATGTGAGATTTACATCTTCAACTTTTAAAATTAAGAAAAAGACAAAACTCCTTTCCTTCATTTATAACATCTCTTTCTCGTATCCACGCTAAACCTAAAATTAGGTTATAATAGTTCCATAAACTAGTCTCCGAGTGTAATTTCAAAAGTTTACGACAATTCTATACATATCATAGTTCTATAAAATAGTCTCCAGAGTGTAATTTCAAAAGTTTACGACAAGTCTATAGATATCAAAACCATATAGGAAATCCAAACTAAGGGTACATAATGAAAGAGGAAAATATATGAAGATCATTTTAGAATCATTTATCCATTTTGGAAGTTGTTGGATGTTCTTTAACAAAGTATGAATAGGAAGGTTATACTATCATATATATATATATATATAAACAAAAATATTTGAATAGGATTTAGATCTGTGATAGCTAGATGGAATAATTTTTCACACACAAAAATTACATTAAAATAAAATATGAGATTTGAGGATCACATGTTAGCATGTGAGTTTTTTTTTTTTTTTTTTTTTTTTTTTTCACTTTTTACATCCGGAGTTAATTAGAGGTTAAAAAGGTAGTTGTCCATTTTTACTTAGCTTTGTCTGATTTAACGTACAAACATATTAACCCCACTACTCATTTCTATAGGAAAAACAAAGAAAAATATGACCACGTTTAAAAATAAACAAATATATATATATATATATATATATGCACAATAATTCATTGTCACTAATATATAGTTGAAACACTAATTAAATTGCATTTTTTAACATTTTTTAAGTTCAACAATCCGATTTATTTTAAACTAAATAATTGATAAGAGATTATATAATTAAACTCACTTGTAGATTTTAAATTCGAAACTTTATTTTGTTTAATATTTAGCACATTTTATTAATAGCTCTTTATAGATAAAAAAAACCTTTGAAAATAACATAAAATAAAAATAAATAATGCGACCTAACATAAAAAAAAAAAAGTGTTGTAAATAAAATTTTTGTCTCTTTAGAGATAATAAAAATGTGGTAGATAGAAAAACATACGCTTCAACTACTAAAATACAATCAAATTGTATAATTATAAACCTTTATTTTAAAATATTAAGTGGAAACTTTATAATATTAAATAGATACACATCATAAAAAATCATATACATTATTATTTTTTTATTTTTTTTTTGTAGTAACTTAATAAAATTACTAATCAATTATCAAATGCATGAATTGATTCTATATTGATTTTAAATTTAGGGGAAAAAAAAACCCTAACTTTCTATTTTAAATTCATGTTTGGAATATTATAAATTGAATCCATATTGGTTTTGATAACACAATTCACATCCATCTACTTCAACATTTCTTAGAAAAGTTAATTTCACATTGATTTTCATTTTTTTTTCCTTAAATTTAAGTTCTCGATTAAGATCAAATCGAACCAAACAAATCTCAATCGAACAGTCTTATCTCACATTTCATCAGTGTGAAGTCTATAACAATTTATAAGATACATGAGTTACTTCCCTAACGCATAAACGTTCGTATTTATTACTTATGGAGATTCAAAAAACATAAAGTTGTGAACTTTTTTATGGTGGGAGTTGAAATAATGATTTTTTTTTTTTTTTTTTTTTAACCACTCTCTGTCTTACTGAGTTCATCTCTCTCTTGACTAATTAAAAGAGCAAAAAATATATAAATAAATAAATAAAAAAAGAAGAAGTCACTGTCTCTGATACTGCATTAATGATCTGTTTGTGCTTTATGTAAATAATTCCAAGCTTTGTGTTATGGCACAAAGAATGTAAAATTGAAAGACAAAACATTTGTTTGCCTTTCTTTAATTTAATTTATATAAACTTTTTTTTGGGTGTTTGTTAGAGATTTTATAGAGGAGTTATTTTGAGTGTTTAGTAAGTGTTCGTTTGTTTGAAAATTTTAGTAGAGTATTTAAAAGAGGTGTTATTGATTTTTGTTTGTTTGAAGATTTTAGCAGATTATTTATGGGAAGTTATGAAAAGTGTTTGAAATGTGATATGATGTGACATTTATGAATTTTTTTTTAAAAAAAATTTGTAAATATATTTGAATAAATAAGAGAGAAAAAGGAAAGTAAAAAAAAAAAGTGCACATTGCGCCACGTGGCGCTGCATCGGGGGCCGCCTGCCCTCTTAATCCACACAAATTCTGATTAAAAAAAAAACTCCAAAACTAGGGTTTAGCTAAAACCCAAATCCCCATTTTAAAACAACTTAACAAACACCCCGTTTGAAACTTATGAAATGTTTGGATCGAGAGTTTGTATGAGTATTTCAAATTAGTATTTATTAAATATTTTAACAAAAATTAAATTTAAATTAGATTTTGACTATAATCATTTCTTTTAAATATTCAAAATAAATCATTATTTTAAATACTAATTTTGAATCTTACGAACCAGACGTTTTGACTGCAATCTCGTAAATATCTAAAATAAAATTTTATTCTAAATACTAATTTCAAATATTCTTAACTTCGTCGAAATAAGTTTTTGAAAAAGTTGGTGGATTCACCAACCCGAGAAGAGTTAACATTTATTATTTTAGAAGTTTGATTCAACTTAAAAACAAGAATGAAGAGAGAAAATGGTAAAAATTAAAAATTACCCCCCTCTAAGAAAAAGATCCCTTTCCTCTCTAGTACTTTTTACCCTATATATGTGTTGGGCTGCAATATCAAATTGCATAGTCAAGTCACTATTAGTACTTGAAAATTTTAACATATAGAACTATCACTGCCTCTTTGTCACACACACAACCATACAAATACTTGTGTAATATCCTTTGTGTTTTAATTCATATGATGTGAAAGTTTGTCAATTTGTTGCCAAAAAATTAACTCTTGTTTGGTTAAAAAAAAATAATAATAAAAAATTGTGTTCTTACATTAATTGATCTTCTTTACAACCCTACAAAGATATTCACCTACTTCTTTTTTTTTTCTTTTAAAATCATAAATTTATTTTCATTTTTTAAAACTAGTGTTATTGTTAGGGAATAGACAATATATTTATGATTATTTATTTTCTTGTGTTTCTAAAGAAAAATCAGCTAGCACAAAATATATATGGTAGAAAAATCAAACACGTTGCATGTGTACATTGATAATTTTAATGTAAAAAAAAAAAAGCATTCAGGTGAAGAGTAAAAGATCATGAACTGAACTCAAGCTTTCACTATAATTAATAATAGACTATAACTAGTTCTCTAGTTACAACTAGAGACATAACCTATAGTAACTCAAGATAAAATATCTCGGCAACAAACAACACTAGGAATGTGGCCACTGTAGAAACCTCAAAATCTAACCTTCACCGGTCAGATTGTAGAGTCCGATTTGATCCAATGATTTGTTACCTTCGAAAAAGAAAAAAAATCAAACCTCGGCGAAAACTATCCAATGATTTGTTACCTCGAGTAAGGTACGTATGGACTCTACCAGGATGACTGATCGGCGAGGCTGGAAAGTCCATGGGCTCGTGATGTGTGTCGTGTCTGGTTTTTGAGTATTTATTTTATTCCGCATTGTTCACCCGAATTTTCATTGGTAAGACTGATTTCTGTGGTTTAATGTTTCCTCTAGATTTTCCTTAATAAACTTTATAATTAGGTACCCGCTTTTCACATGTTTTTGAACGACTATTGCGGCCTAACAAAGGAGGTGTTTATTATTATGTCCACGGTTTTCTTAAAGGATCATTTGATTCATGCATTTAGGGTTTAGTCATTTAGTGGCCTTAGTTGGGACGGGTCTTTTCAATAGGTATACCTTTAGTTTTGTCATCCCCGTGTTTTGTAAAAAGAAATGATAGATCTCTGGAGTTTTCGTTCAGTTCGATGTGTAGTGATCAATGGTCGTTAAAACTTCATATATTGTGGATCTTTGGACGATACCAACACATATTGTGTTGTAATTTGAATATAAATTCTCTTTGTTCCAAACCCCGTCAAAAGCAACACTGATAGATATTAGCTTCCACTGACAGTGAACTCCAATAAAATCAAGAAATTGTGAAACCAACAAAGATTGGTAACTTGACTCAATGAGGGTCCAGCAAAACTCATGAATATCTTGCATGTAGTAATTATTCATAATCCGCGACCACAAAATCACGATTGAGAGTGAGAGTAAGGTGAGGTTGATCTACTACAGTAGAATTGTTGGTGAAGATTTAGAAAGTAGATATTTATAGGTATACAACAACAAAATAATATATATATATAAATAAGACATTGATAGTTGATTATCGATTTAATGGTTAAACGAATGACAAAATTGATTGTTTTTTTTTAAATAATTCGAAAAGGTAAATAAGAGTACTGTGAGAATAAAAATATTATCTAACTTTCTCAAAATTTGATTTAGACAACAATTTAAAGTAAAAAAAAAATATAGACATTTTCTAAATTAGATCCACATCTGTTAAGTGTTATATGTTTTAGTCTTCTGAAACTCGTAAAATACTAAACAATGTCTGGTGTTAATTCAGTTCCACACCAACGTCAAAGGTTAAATCCTCGATTTTGAGGTGTTTGGTAGTCCAAGCCCACAAGTTCACGAGAAATACACCGCAATTTCTCAATAATATAATGTTAAATATTATCTATTAACAATATAAACATAATTCAACTGGTTTTAGATTTTTTTTTTTTTTTTTTAAATTTTAATGAACCAAGAGAATGAACAGTAGTAGCAAATTTTATATTAATTTACCAGTTTTTTTTTTTTAATATTTATTATTAATTACCAGTCTAACCCCCCTGCATATTTTGGTGTCAAATCAAACGTTCTTACCTACGTTTTGAGTCTTTTGACTGACTGTCAAATTTCCAAAAGAGCCAAATATTGGGCTGTCTTAAAGCTTCTAAAAGGAGCATATATATATATATATATATTTATTTATTTTCATTTGAAATGTTATTTTATAAAATAAAACTAAAAATATTGAATTATAAATATTATATTAATTTTTTTCATATAAAAAGACAATTTTTATCGCAATCAAATCAATTTTTATTCATTCATATCTCAAAAAATTCTCTTTCCTTTCCGGTGCAGCCAAATGCACCCTAAAAAAGAAATAGGTGGCTGATAGGTTATTTTTCCAACATAATTATTAATGTAATTAAATTTTAAAATATTTACATTTACGATATTCAACTCTTTGGCATGATATTGAACTTAACCAAACTATAAATTAATGTGTCACGGTTAATTTAATAAATCTTAGT
>JBBMEG010000020.1:12037498-12069060 GCA_037832605.1 Cyclanthera cordifolia
CCATATTTGTGAGATTTTACAAGGATCCTAGAAGGACCTCTAGCTTTGTAAAACCAAGCAACCTTGGAGCTTATCATGTACAACGAAGCACATCAAGCAATTTGCATATTCCACCTACTGCAAAATATTAAACTGAGCCACAATAGTGAAACATTCACAAATACATACTTCAATTACGCTAAAGCGTACACTTTAAAAGAGTATGAGTATTTCACCAGACATCTTGATAAAATGTCTCACAACATAAGAAATAGGCTTGAAGTTACTGAACCTCATCGGTGGGCTCGTGCATTTTCAGTGAAGAACCGTTGTGTTCTTATGAAAACCAGTGTTCCAGAGAGTTTTAATGAACACTTAGAAGATGCAAGAGAGCTGCCAATTATATCTCTGCTGGAATCGATGAGAAACTTCATGCAACGTTGCTTTTTTTAGAGGAGGAATGATGCAAAGGTCATGTTGAGATCACCCGAAGGTGCGAGGACCTACAACGTAAGCACTTGTCTGCTAGCCCTAGAATGGATGTAAGATGTCTTTCATAATAACTATCATAACTTGCATATATATTTTCTAATACACTTTACTGACCCTATTTTCAAATTTATCCAGTTGACAATTCACTGTATGAGGTCCATAACGATTGTAACCACCATGAGGTACATATCGGGGACCGAACATGTAAGTGCAAAAAATGCCAGATGGATCTTATCTCATGTCCACAAGGGATTAAACTTACACTCATTTCTATATGATTTCTTCAATACAAGTACAATAAGGAACCTTTACATGGGTAACATTTACCTCATTGGGATGTCACATCCTTCACACATCCATCCCGTCCAGTGAGCTTGTTCAACCTCCAAAAGTAAGGCAACATGTAGGAAGACCGAGAAAGTCAAGGATCTGATCACACGTCGAAACAACACGTAGATTAAAGTGTGGACGATGTGATAGAACAGGACATAACCCGAGGAACTACAAACACCCTGTTTAGTTTGCACATGATTTTTTTTAAGAATTAACAAATGATTTCTTTATTAGAGACGAGGGGCATGAGGTAAAATATCTGTCCCCCACAAACCACACAACAAGCTTGATAACCCATACCCAAACAGTAGTACCACAAACAACACAAACACAAATAAAAATATAGTACCCCTTATCAGTCAAATATCTGTCCGAACATAACTAGAATGCAACTAAAAAAATGACGTATTTTCATGGTTGGCTGAGCCTAAGATCGAATGAAGGAGCAACAAACTTGAGTGGGAGTGTCTTAGTATCCTGCTTTACATTTGAACCCTTTTTCGCCTCCACGTATTGATAAGCCACCATAGGGGGTGGACCCAATCCGTGACGCTAACATTATAGGTACCATCATTAATCTAAGTTAAAAATCATAGTTATGATGTTCAAAATGTTTCTTAACCACACACGGTAGAAGAGAACAAAAAAAAAATGAGAGTGGTTGCTTATTTAAACATCCTCTAATTAACGAATCCACAACAATGGTAGTGTTGTTTACCGAACGTAATTGTGGGGCACATTTCCCCTGCTTGCTGACGCTGCAGATAAATTACATATAATAAAAACACAAGATGTCGAGGTGTGGCAATATAAATAAATCATGGTGCCGTTACTACCTTCAAAATCTCAGTGCACTTTAATTTGCCTCTGCCTTAAGCTTACTGAGAATTGCCCATTCACTTATTGAGCTGATCACATAATTTATGTTATCATCATCATCATCATCGTGGGGAGGGGGGGGGAGGCTACATTAAAAATGACATATTAGAAATATTTGCGAAGGGCAACAACAACCTGAGAATGCCCGTTGGAGATTTGCGAGGGGGGTCATTAGCTGAAGACCCCTGAGTTTGCAACAAGGGGATGCACAAATGACCTTGTGGTTGATCTTTAGAAGGGCCCCCGGTAGAATCGTTTTCATCATCTTGGTCTCTCCGATAAATTTGTTTATACACAGTGTGGTCATCCATAACATTGTTTGACTTTCCACCATCCTTCATGTCCTACCCCCCTTCATTACAATAATCAGTCAATGTTGTTTATAGAGTGGAAAAAAAAGAGAGGATATACCTAGACACACCTTTTGCGGGGGCTGATCCTCTAATTCACCAATTACCCGAGGCGCAGCAGGAGAGCTCACAATCACACTATTATAAGTATTACATGTCCATATCTAAGGTCCCCGCCACCATATAATTAATAAGTATTTTACTGATGCCGACATGCAAGATTGAATTAATAAATTCACCAGTATCGAGCAGGGTCAGGATACATTGGCTGAAAATGAGAAAGGTTCAACAAGCTGGCCCACTTTGCCGAAAAACTGATTCCAACTGACAAGCAGAAGATAAGATACTTCGTGAACAGATTGCACATATGACTTCAAGCAGATGTTTTGGCTCATAAGCCTGTGGCTAAAACCTTGGAAAGAAAGTTTGAAAGGCAAAGGTATTCTTCTGACCGCCACCACCAGTTCTAAGAAAAAGTTTGAGGATATTAGATCGTCTGGGTCAGTGAGGACACTAGATCGTCTGGGTCGATGGGTCGTACTTCTGAGATAGAGACCTTCAAGTTTACTAACAGAAAGCCAAATCAAGATTAGCATGGGATTGTCGTGCGTGGACCCAAAGTCTGTGAGGGTTGTGGTAAGACCCATGTCAGGCAGTGCGAGTCAGGAATGAGGTTTTGCTACAAGTATGACAAGGAAGACCACTATGCTAGGTTTTGTCAGGGGAATACCGCCTTGACCAGTTTAGCTCAGTTAGTTATACAACAGGGTGAAGTGCTTGCTCTCGTTTATCAGAAGATTAATGAATCAAAGGATACACGTGCAAGTGTTCGTATTTTATAATCTTGCATGCATGCCATGTTGTGTGCATCTTGTTTTGATTGGTTACCTTGTTGAATCTGTATTGCGCTATTTTTTTATATATTGAGTGTATCTTGCATGCATGACCACATTGATGTATTTGCAATGATTGGTTCCTTGATAAATTCGTGTTGTGTTGTTATTTGATGAGTTGACATTATCTTGTATGCTTATGTTGCACATATGTAGAACCTTTGTGGTTCATTACATGTTGCTATCCCAGAACAGTATTCCCCCTTAGAAGATTTTCGTCCTCTAAAGTTTTCTAAGGTTGAAACAACCAAACAACGACGCTAACAACCCAAATCTTTCTAATATTTAAATTTAAAATTCTAGCCTTAAATGATTAATAAAAAAATTATGATAAATTAAATAATCGAAGGATTAGAAATTTAAAAATGAGTCTTGAAATTTACTAAAACAATATTGTAAAGTTGTGAAAGACTATTGAAAATAGTCCCTAGGTCCTTCCAAAATCCATTTTAAATAGTTCAAAGGTTGTGTCATTTAATTGGCATTGAATTTATGTTTTTGTTCAGCAAGAAAGAAAGAGAATTAAATTTTATGAGTATTTTTAAAAAATATAAAGTAAAATCAAAACCCTCGGCCTAGTCCCTTCACTCCCTCAATTCTCTTTCTCTCTCTCAATTTCTTCATATGTGTTTCCGGCGGGCACCCTTCTTCGCGCCGACAATCAGCACCGGCGAACGCATCCCGCCGACCCACAGCGGACCCCGATCGCTAGCGCCCACGCCATCTAGCCGCTCATCGTGCAGGCTCAAGACGCGACCTCTTTTCTGTGCTGCTGCCAGCTAGCTCGAAACTCCGAGAACGCCGCGGGTTGTCACGCGAAGCCGTCACGGTCGAAGCTCCGCCGTCGATTTCATCAACCACTGCAGGATTCCGGCGTGTGGTTTTGTGAGGACCCCGTTCAATCCTTGCTTATCGTAAGGTGGATTTAACATTCTTTTGAGGTTTGTCGAGCTTGCTTGTAGTCTTAACCGAGAGGGGGTAGTTGAGGGTGGTTTGATTTTCAAATTGTTTTGTAGAAGTGGAAGTGTTACGAGATTCTTGAAGCTCTTAAACAGAACTATGCGTTGTTTTCCTGGCTTGTCTCATTTTAGGTAATGTTCGAATTAGTTCCTAAATCATGGAGCTGTTCGGTATTTAAGTTCGAACTCTTTAGAATGCCCATTCTTTGCTCTAAGCCTCAACCTAGGGTTTAATAAATGAAGCATCAGTGTCATTCTTCTTTTGGTCGAGAAGTTAGAAATTCAAATGCTAGTATGGTTTCAAAGTTTAGCAATCAGATTAAGGAGCCAAAGCGAGTTACTCAATGGCACTAGTATAGTGACACATTAGCATCCACTCGATGAGTGATTCGAGTCATTGTGATGCCCTCTATGTAAGATTTGTTGTCCCCCGTCCCCCAAATTGTACTTAAAAAAAAAAGCAATCAGGTTAAGGAGGTGGCGAGGTTTAAATTTTAACGCCATTTTGTGGACATTGGCATTGCAGTCCTTTTTTGCAGTTCGGGTTGGACTCCCTTCTTTGGGTTCGTTTTTGTACAATTGCAAAAGAAAATGTTATTTGAAACTTAATTTGGGATTTTATGCCTAAGTGAGCATAGCTCAAATATTACAAGACTTGTACTTACTAGCAACTTCGAGGTAGGAGGTTTGATTTCCTGTCCCAGGATTTTTCTAATTTTATTTTTGGTTTGGCCAGAGAACCCCTTTCTGCAAATAATTAGTTGGAATTTACATTTTTTTTATGACATGGAAGGAATTTCCACTGGTTCACCCAATTCTTTTTTCTACTATGTCTTGACGTAGTGCTTCTTCTTACTCAGAAAATTGTGGATGCAATGGATCTTTCTCCATTCAGACTTGATGTTGATGAGCTGATCAATGAATATACTAAGGTAGCTCTTATATACTTCGAAGTTAAGCAGATTTTCTGTTTGTGCTGAATTGCATATTGAAAAGTTTTATAATTTGTAACCCCTGGTGAAATTTGGTGGTTTACAGGGTGGGTTTACATCTTTTGTGGACATGAAGAAAGTATGGATTGGAAGAAGATTCACTTACATATTTGAGGCTGCTCCTTCTTCAAACTTGGCGTTCTTCATGCAATCAATGTATGCCCAATCAATTGGTAGGCTCTGCGTAATAAACTTGACCATTTACACATTAATTTGTTGGCTGTTTCTTCTAATGAAGAAGGCTCGTTTACTTCAATTTATCATTTTTCTCAATGTGCAAGCTTGCGGTTTGTGTAATTACGTAGAATGTAAGGTATCCAATACCTTACTAACTTGTAACAATCAGCAAGAACTTCAAAAACAATCAATTGCAAAATAACACGGAAATGACGATAATTCTTCGCTAATGAACGAGGATATATTATTAATATCCTAAGAAAAACAACGAGATAGAAATGAACGACAAATCCGCGGTGAATTTGAGAGCACCGGGAATGTTTCCTCCTAGTCCTATGACTTAGCCTCCAAAATACAACCTCCTGTCCACTCCTTTCATTTGATGGCGACAGAGAGGTTGTACGACTGTGGTGTTGATCGGTTTATGGTGGTGAATAGTATTGTCCAATTTATTCATGTAGCTGACCGTGAGACTGGGCTCCCACTGTACAAAAATCGCTAAGGCTTTATTAACCAAGTTCATTTGGTTTTTTTCTCGGTCAGTTCTCTGGTTTAAGAAACGAATCACCTAGTCCAATTTTTTTTTCAAATACATCCTTTTCTCACTCTTTGTGACCCGGCCCAATTTTGCCCCTTTTGGATTAACCTCTGAAGCCCATCAGTATGACTTAGTCTCTTTCTCTTCTAGCTTTTTCTAACCAGCATTGAAAATTTGCCCCAATTGAGCACTTAGTGGGCACGTGGATTGAAGCAGAGTTTCCTTCCATTTGTTTTGGTCCCACTATACACAACTATTTTTCACACACTTCACAATTTTAATCGCACGATCTTTTTATGATCGTCCCTCGCAGACTTGGTGCATTAAATGTTGTTCCTCTTCAATGGCCCAACCTTATTCTCCAACAATACTCGCTCTTGGTATTCTCCATGCTTCTTTCCCAACCATACAGATCTGTGCTGCTGCTTTCGTACTTTCCTTCTTTAGATTTTTCTTTTCTTCAATCAACGTGATCACAATTTTCAAGTCTTATCTTTCGGCCATCGAGTTCTCCGTCGTTAATGTCTTTTTCTTCAATTTTTCCTTCTCACATGTGCTCCACTTCCGACACCTAGTTCGCCTCCAACCTCTTCGAGCATACTCCGATAACACTCGTTTGCAGTGATGTCTTCTTCTCTTACTAGTCTCCCCATATCTCTCTTTTCCCCTCTTTTTATTCTTGAAATCATGATTTTCGAAGTGTGTTGGCTTCACTTTGATTCTAGTTTTGATCTCTTTGTTTCCCTCTTGTTCTTCCGATGTGCTCCAAATTACACAATGACTCTTTGTGGGATACATTCTTTGCCTCAGACTCGGTACATTCAAAACCTTTTTGGACCTTATCCTCATTGTCACGTACAACATCATTGATTTTGGTACCATCAATCTCTGCGTTTCCTTTTGATTTTTGCATTTCTTGATTTTGGTAAGATTCTAAAATCTTCATTTGCCCATTCCTCAATCCAATCTGTGAGCCTCCAAATCCTCATTTCAGTTGCCTTCCTTGCCTCTTCCTTCTCCCTGGCACTTTCCTTACTCTTCATAGGATCAAAACGTGCTCTCATATCATTTTGAATACCTTACTAAGTTGTAACAATTAGCAAGAACTCCAAACACAATACAATTGCAAAATAACCCAAAAGTAATGATAGTTCTTCGCTAATAAGTGACAATGTATCATTAATATCCTTAGAACAATAACAAGAAAATGACAAGATAGAAATGAATGACAAACCTGCGGTGAATTTGTGAGCACCGGGAACCTCTCCTTCAAGTTGACATAGCCTCCAAAATAATCTCCTTTCCACTCCTTCCATTTCACTATTTATAGCCAAGACCCTATAAACTAATTACCATACTACCTTTAATATTATTCTACCTTGTACTCTTACATAGAATTCTAATACTTCTTTTTACAGGTCACATGGTCAGTACTGCTTCTTTGTCACGCAGATTAGGTGGCCTTTATTTCCTTTACAGCCTTTATGAGACACAACCGTTTAAGCCTGCTTACAAAATCTACCTGTCTATTGGTATGATTTTCCAAAGTTTTTAATGTAAATGCAATTTATTTCTTTGATAACTATCTATCTACCCAATAATTAATTTCCTACGGATTTCTTTGATAACTAAATATTGCAGGGTCAAGTGGTTGTCTTGTGAGAATGTCGCTGGTTCGGATTTTACAAATATATACAAGCACACACACACACGTGTATATATATATGAAAGTTTTTGCCTAGTTCTTTGTTTAGGTGAACGTCTCTTGATTCTTTACTTTGTTTTCTTTGGTTATCTTACTTTGTCTTCCAATTTATAGGAGAGTTTAAGAAACTGAAGGAGCTTGTTGTTGATGCAAAAGAAAAGAATGTTACTGTGGCATCTGCTGTGGTGAAAAGAATGTTAGAAAAGAACACGTTCCTCTTTGGGTCTGTGGACATGAATGAGAGCTCTGCTTTAGAAACAGTGAATCAACTAACAGAATTGCAAAATGCACGCATTCAAGTAGCTTATAATAAGTACGTTAGAGAAACAAGTTTTCACCCTTTTTATTCTAAATATATTTTGTACATGCCATGATATGAGAGTTTGACAGCATCCTTAATAATTACTTCTGATTTCTAGGCTGTTTGCTGATACCCCAATAGAAGATTATATCCATATGGACTTGGTAAGCAAAAAGTACATAAACTTTCCAGTTTTACTTTGTTTTTGACCCACTATATAATATATTTTTTTCTTTGAAACGTGACCTCTATATTTTTTACCTGTTTAACTTGTATTATCTCTTGAAACTTGGTACATGAAAAGAGTCATGTAATTATCAACTATTTATCTAACTTTTCCTTTTTTTGATAATACAGGGGATGGAAGTTGGTTCAAATGCATTAAAAAAGATGTCAACAGATTATGCAGAGGCCAAGAAACTTGCATTATATGGTAACTTATCGCATCCCATTCCAATCTGTTGTCCTTGTTAGCCATTTATAAGCAATCAATCATATTTAATCTCTCAATTCTCTGTTATGATCTTTGATGCTAAATCTTGCCCTCTTGTTTTTGTGTCTTGGCACCTAATTTATTTCTAAAGAAGCAAGTGAGATAGTAGATGTGCAGGACATAAAACACATATCGGAAGATGAGAAATTGATTGGAGATACAGTTGAAAAGATTGCAGAGGACTGGAACGTTCAAAGAGAAGTTTTTTATGAACAAACTGGACTCAACCAACAGCTTGTTCCAGTTGATGCAGATGAAGATCAACTATTACTAGAACACCACGAAGATGAAACTTTTGACAAGGAACTTGAAAAAATGCTTACTGATGTTTAACGAGGTACAGAGTCGTTTCTAATTCTAACTATGGCAGATGGCTTTTGAATTTTCAAATCCCATTGTCTGATTTTTAACTTCTTTAAGAGCGTTATGAAATTTAACTAGCTGAAGTCACAAAACAGAGAGATGAAGCAGTCAATCATGCATCCTTAACTCGCAATCCATAATTTTTTTCAATGAGGAAGGCCAAAGTTAAGCCTCCTAAGCCACAGTGAATGAAGCAGCATATGGATTACATCATATGGCTTAGCAGGCCTATTTATCTTGAAATGCCTCTTTACTTTGATCACTCCTTTGTACATCTTCAAATACTTCTCATCTGTGATAGCCTTCAAGATTGTTTTTATTTCTGGTATTCTTTGAACTGGTATCTCCACTGAAAAACGATTCCAATCTAGAACATCGCTGAATGGCAATGAATAATTATCAGAAATGATCACTGGAACACAACCACCATATATGGCTTCGACCACCCTCGGGCTCGCCACTTCATAGCCACTAGGGCAGAGACAAAACTTGCTTTCTCCAATCAATTTGGTGTAATTTTGGGTCTTAGGAAGATACTCGTGAACTTGAACTTCGTTGTCCTTTTCCTTCCAATGCTGGATCAAGATTTTTCTGATGTATCCATGGGCTCCTCCAGCAAAGAAAGCCAGAATCGGGCGGCGTTCTGGTGGCTGGCCTAAGTCCGGTGGACCTAAAGTACCAGGTTGGATGTTGATTTCTGGGAGTGGAATGTCCATGTTAGGACGAAAGCCTTCTGTGATGTTTGCATTGCATACTACCCTTATGAAGTTCTTAAACAGTTGTGGGTTGGCATCTGAGATTTCTGGTGCCTTGAAATCACCGATAGAAGTTATAAGGAGTTAGCAATAGAAAAAGTTGACTGAGTTTAGAATCAAAGACTTATTATGTAGAATCTCACCCAATCATGGCATGAAACCATAAAATGATCGGCACCATTACTTCGGTTCCAATATGGATACTTGTGGGCAACAAGTCTAATGTAATCAGTTGTCACACGATGCATCCGACCACGGTTGTAGTCGGCAGGAGAGGTGATTGGCCTGTAAATGAAATGAATAATGTTGGTGATGCTCATAGGAAGGAGAAATATATGAGCTTGATCAGGATGGTTGGCTCTAAAGGGGCTCTTGCTGCAATCTAACTCGTCTATGAATTGGCCTTCAATGGCGTATATGCTATTCAATGGACCGTCATGGACCAGAGGCGGTTCACCTTCTCTATAACTCCACACCTTGAACCTCTTCACCATCTCTATATGGCTTCTGCACAACATTTTGTATATACTGTAATGTAAGCTCATTATAACGATTTTGTTTTTGTTTTTGTTTTTAAACTAAGATAGTTTGTTGATGATTTGTCTGTTTCTTTATATCTTCTAAAAAAGTGTTTGAAGTTCTAGCCAAGTATTTGTCACTATTAGTTATAAACAGTCCCAATGATCCAAATACTAATCAAATAACTCAAAAGCTAATTATATATTTGTTATTTTTTTTAGTTGGAGATCTCAACTGTTGAAAAGCATATGCATTTCTGTAAATGGAGCCCCTGGGAATGTAAGTTTCTTTCTTCTCTGATGTGAAATTTTTCCACAGAGCTGCGTTTCGGATTGATGCTCGAGCTTCAGCCAAACTTGCTTCCACCATCCTCTCACTTGTTATCTTTTTCTGCTCCATAGACCCCAAAATAAGGAACCAAAAAATTCAAAACAAAAATCTGGCAAAAGCAAAAAAAAAAAACACTTAAAAAGGAATAAATAACCTTGCATTTTCATGCTTACTTTGATAACAATAGCTTTCATGGGCTTGCTGCTTTCTCTAACAGAGGTTATGGGAAGGAGAGATGAGACTAATGGAAAAGCTACAGTTGCTTGTGACAGGTCCAACAATGGCGGAATGGAGAGAAACATAAGGAGAAAAAGAAGAAGAAGAATGCTTGCTGGAAGTAACAACAAGCAAGGGAGACGGCAGCCGAAGCTTGCCATAGCTGAACTCTTCAAGCTCTCTCTATCTCTAAGCTTTTTTCTTTTTCAAGTGCTTCAGGAAAGAGTAATTTAAGAGATTGCCAATGAAAACAGGTTTGAATTTCTTCCTTCTTCCTCCATAATCGATGTAGTTTAATTCAAATGAGATTAAATTAATGCCATTTTGTCGAATGATAGGGTCGAAATATTGCTTGGAAAAAGTGATGCTTGTAGACACCGTTACCTGATATAAGATTTCTTTAAGAAGTTATTAGATTTACAATTCTTTTATATATACATCTTTGATAAATAATGTTAATTAACTCTCAAAAATTTCTAGTGTGGGTTAATATCCTTATTTTAGCAAGTAAATGAAAGTCCTATACTATTAACTTGTGTTATAATGCCCGGGGGTGATTGGATTTAGGGGAGACAAAATGGAGGAGATCAACCCTATGTTTGTTTTTTATTCATGATAACCTCTCCCCGACTCCATTTCAACCTCTAATCCAACTTCGAATCAAATTTTATATCAAATTTAATATAAAATAAACATATTTATATTAAATTTATATTAAACTTTATATTAAATTTAATCTAAAATAAACATCTTCTCTCTTAAAACACAAATCACAATTTTTTCCAACCTCTCTATGAAACACCAATTCTCAAACAAATACTTTATATCTCCAATTTACTCAATTTTCTCGTCTTCTTCCATTTCCTCTCATCTCCACTTAAAATCCAATTGCCC
Organism: Cyclanthera cordifolia; assembly: GCA_037832605.1. Taxonomy (NCBI): domain Eukaryota; kingdom Viridiplantae; phylum Streptophyta; class Magnoliopsida; order Cucurbitales; family Cucurbitaceae; genus Cyclanthera; species Cyclanthera cordifolia. The sequence goes on from JBBMEG010000020.1 coordinate 12,048,667, forward strand.
CCATGAGATATTTGGATGTAAATTCTAAGAGTATTTAGAATGAAGATTTATTTTGAGTATCTAGAAATAATAATTGCAATTAAAAGTTTGTTTGGATGTGATTCTTTTCAGGAATATTTAGTAAATACTAGTTTGAAAAATTACAAACAAGTCGCCTTTGAAAGTTTTAAAAACTAAATAAAATTTAAGCAGGAAAATCACACAAAATTAGAGTGAAAGTTTTCAAGTTAAATTACTAAAACTAAAAATAGGTCAGTCAATGAAACTCAATTTACTAGAATATGTTTATTATGCATATAACAAATAGGAAAAATTAGTAATGGGATAGAATTATGTTTGATAATTAAGCAATGGAACTGCCCATAGGGCTGCATGTAGAAGGCTTCTCAATCAAGTCTACAAACTAACCACATGGGAAGAATAGTTGGCCAAATCAAAGAACAGAAACTGAGTTGACTTCCACACTATAGCAAACAATATTAGATTCGAATTCATAATTTCTCGTTTACTAATTGAATATTTAAAACATTATTATTAGCTTAAATGAATATTTTTTATATAGTGAAGAAAGTTATATCTTTGCATTATTATTATTATTATTATTATTATTATTATTATTTACTTAAACAATATATTCATGTGGAATTGAAAGTTAGGATCTTGGATCACAAACTTTGATTGAATTTGAAGAAATTTATAGAGATCCACAAAATTATAGATTATTTGATTTTTAAATGTATTAACTTTGGAAATTGTACCATTCTTATGAGAAAAATGTGATTTCTTTTCTTCAACAAGAAAATAAACTCACTTCAGCATTTGAACTTCTCAGGCAAGAAATAAGCTTTTCTTTCTAAACCAATCAGGCAAACAATTTCACAATGACCCTTTTTCTTTTCTCAAAAAAATCATTTATAAATATAACTCCCACTAAGTTTCCTTGTAATTTTATACCTATTTTTCCATAAACAAAGTTGAGTTTAGAAAACTAAGAGAATTTAGTTATCATGAACTAAGTTTTATTTTTTGTTAAAGATAAAGCTATTTTTTAAAAACTGATTGAAAATAAACATAAAGTACAAAAAATAAGACTAGTTCTAATTGGAAATATATACAAATTTAATTTAGTTTTTTTGTTTTACTATATACAAGCATGATGTTGAGCGAGGTATCACGGTCATACTTGTTCAATGTAAGTTGCATATGACTGCATGTCCGTTCGACCAGTTTTATTAGACTTTCATGTTATTTGTTATTCACGGTCATGTTTGTCTAATGCATGTTGCATATGGCCGCATGTCTGTTTGATTCCGTTTCATCAAGTTTCCTTCATTTTATTCTAGTATTAACTTCTCGTCATTTTCATATGCATTGGTGTCGCATCAATTATGTTTCAAAATGTACTATAAAGGTATAAATTCATGAAACTTAGTGATTTTTATTGCATATTGTTATATAGTCTTGCAAAGATGGGTTAAATCATGTAGAAATTTCTGAGTCAATTTTAATCCCACTATTTGAACCATTTTGAAGCAGCTATATGTGCATAATCATTATTCAATTAGTGACCAAAAATATAATAAATAACAAAGGTGGTACCTAACAAACAGTTTATCACAAACTTTTTTTACATTAAAATATTCACACCACCACAACCAAAGAAATAAATACATATATATAAATATACAAATTAATATTGACCGAAAAAATAGGCGACGCATTATTTTCATTGTTTGATAGAATTTAATTCAAGAACAATTTTACGATTCCTCTCTCACAATTTTTACTAAAATAAATAAATAAATAAAAATTAAAATTTGAAATGTTTTGTTTTTGTTGTTAAACTTTAAAATTGTTTTCAATAAATATCTTAGAATGGTAAATTACATTAGTTACAATAACATCCGTGTAAATTAACAGGAAAACTAATGCATAAAGGTCTGTAAATGGTGTCAATAATATTTTTGAGATGTGTGTGCGTGTTTGTGTATGTATGTATGTATATATATATCATATAAAATAAATGAAAACAATTCCATTAATAAGTTAAAATTTTTATAGAAGTTTTGGATCGGGTTTTAAACTTTTTATATAATGAGATAATACAATAAATACAAATTAAATCTTTCACGAAGTTGTATATTCAACTTTAGGTTCTAAAAGAGGTAAGTTGTATATTCGAGGGGTTATCTCATGAATCGACTACGCATTTGGGAGAAAGAAAGTCAAGGAATCTAGATAGAAACTAGCAGAGGCAAACGGGGAGGATCGTGACTCTAAAAAATGAGCAGCATGATCTGAGACTTGTGTTCGACTATCATTAACATAGATGTCAAGGAATAATTTTCATTGATCTCAAACAATAGCAGAAGCATAATTGTCAAATACTGAGTCAGAGGTAAATCTGTTAGCATCTCACGGTTTTCACCGTACAAATCAACTGCTCGACAAACCAACCAACATTCAAGTTGAAGAAACAACCGCTGCCTCCACTTTCCGATCAACTAGATAAACAAAGAAGCAAAAAGGTGAGCCTGTTTGTGCGAACCGAATCGATTTGTTGGACCGGTCCCATTAGACACAACAGACCAAACTGATCTGAAAGAAATAGGGTCAAAAAGAAATTTTTTGAAAGATGGCCGTCGTTGCAGGTATAGTTCTCCAATGGCGTGAAGGTCTTGGATCTAAAGGAGACACCTGCAAAACCAAGAGCTCTGAGGGTCCATCATTTGGCCTCCGTGCTCGATCTCTTCCCCAAACAGATCCACATCGTCCAAAACTATCGACCGCCGAAGACAAAATGCAAGAATGCTATTGCATTTGTCTTTGGTCAAGTGCAGGAGATGGGGAGGGGCTGCAACGTCTCTAACAAGATGGTCTTATGAATGAGGGAGTTTAGAGAGGGGACATTTTTAGATAGAGAGCTCAAACTTGAATGGTAATAATAATTTTAATCAACAACAAAGTTAGCATTTAGGTTTAAATGTTGTCACGAACGCCATCCATAATCCTGGTTTTTTTTTTTTTTTATAATTTTATGCTGTCTTTTGTGGAAAAGTAGTTGTAAATCACTCGTTTGAATTTGGTGGTAAACAACCACACTTAACCACTCATCAAACCTTCTATCAAATCATTCTTTCAAATTTCATTTCAAATATATCACTCAATCACTACTAACTTCAATCCTCAAACAAGTAATTAATTTATCCAGCCACTATTAACACAAATCTCCAAACAAGTGTTTAACTATCATTAACCCCCTCCGTTTTTCTCCACTCCATTCTTTTCTACCATAAACAAACACGCGATATAAAATGACACTTTTTTAAATCTAAAGGGCGTAATTAAAACATTTGTATACTCTTAGTCGATAACCGTACTCATTATACTTTTATCGGTTACAAGGTATGGAATATTGGAGACTTTTTACTCTGTTTATAAGATTAGATGTTCTAACAAAATGTTTGGGAGTAATTTTGGAATAACCAAAATCATTTTTGTCAAGCTCTCAAATACTTCAAAAACTAATTAGATTCATTTCAAAATCACTCCCAAACATGTTTTAATGGTATAAGTCGATAGTAGTGATGGATGCTTGATCACTTGCCTTTTCTGTATGTCTGATGATCTGTTGCACTAGAAGAATTTTCTCTTAAGATTAAATTTGATTCTTAACCTTTTCCATCTGCTCTTCTCTAGCAATGGATGCAAACTCAAAATGTAATCTTCCATGAAGTCGTGCCGAGTCAATACACCAACCACGGGCGGTCTCTGCGATAAGGTGGACATGTTAGCATTGACGTGAAGTTCAATCGATTTGAAAAACATTCTGAAAATCAAAACTGAAATAAAATCTGCCAATCTCTTAGCATAACTAGAATAACTTCAAGTTGAAGATCAGAGTACAAAACTAAACATCTTAGCATTTCGGGTTCGTACACTATAGTCCTAACAGCATGTTGAACATCAATAGGAGGCAATTTTATTTCGAAAACATCCAATTCTACTTCATTTTCTTCCTTAGGTGTAAATAAATAATGAACCTCATTAATGGATTAAAAAAGATATGAGAAAGTTACTCACCCGAGGGACCTTGGGTATCACCAGCATGTGTCTTAAACCAGTTTCTCGAAAAATTTCAAGAGCCTTTGCCAATGACATCGTCTCCAAGATGGTGCAAGGTGAAGTATTAGCGAACGGATGTAGATCAATGAACATTTCCATCTCTTCATCGGTCAATTGTACATCTTCAACTCCATCAATGTCGCCCGAACCCATCTTCGAAAAATCATCAGCTGAGAATAGCTTAAAGGCATCTTTTCCTTCTGGTCCTGGCGTTGGAGCGGACAAGAAAGCTTTCTTCTTTAACAACATAATAAGATGGGCTCTGAGAATTAGGCCATATAAAACAGGGAATTCAGAGAAAGGAGGCTCGTCAATGACAGGAAATCCGTGATGGCTCGTCCATTTGAGAACGCTTACTACATTGCGAACCTTCTCAATGCCACGAAATAATTGGAGCGGACTTGTCAACACATCAGCAACAGTCAGCTGCCTCATGTATGGCTCAACATGACCTTCAAGATAAGGGAATCCTTTCGCTTTCATGATCTGGTTATATATATTACAGTTGAAACCATCAGCTACAGTCTTGGAAATAAGGAGTACCAACATTACCAAAGGCAACAACAACAAATTATTTGTCAGTTCAAGCATAATAACACAGAGAGAAACAGTTGTCCTCATCGACCCCCCGAGAAATGATGCAGCACCCAATATGGCAAAGAAGCCATGGCTGAGATTTGTGTATGGATCGACAACCATTCCAACAAAACGACCATAAGAAGCTCCCGTAACAATAACTGGGACAAAAAGGCCAACAGGTGCAACAGTCCCGTAACTGAGAATGCTCAAGGAAAAACAGGTAATGAAAAATGTGAGCATTGATGAGAACTGGAACTCAGAGTCTGTGGCCTTGCTAAAGAGATTTTTTATGGCATCGTCATTGGTATTAAATATGAGACTTGCAAGATCATTGTAGTGACTAGGAGCACACTGAAACTTCTTGAAGTTACCCGATCGGCCTATTGTCGGACAAATTTCTTGAGCACTTGACGGACAAGGTTGACACGATGCAATCCATGGTAATCCAAAAAGAAGACATGATGTGAAAATTGAGATAAAGGAAGCCAGTAAAATTTTGTAAACAATGCCTTTCCTGGAAAGAAGGGAGCACAATGAGAATGGAGCTTTGTGAACTACATTATTTCAAGTATAATGAAAGACTCTGTAGAATTTATAAACAAGAAAAAGGAAACTCACTCGTGTATGAGATTATAAATACGAAGAACTTTGTTTAAAAGAAAATTATATAAGCTTCCGAGTATGCCTCCAATAAAAGCAAGGGCAAGCACAGGAGGTAGATCTTTGAGGTGATATGAGGGAAAATCTGAGTAGGTATCAAATATAATAAGTCCCCCTTTACCAAATAATCCACAAAATCCATTTAAACAAACATCGATCAGTGAGCGTAATATCACAGCCACAATAGCCGTTGTGAAAAATGATCGCCACAAAAGGGCACTTCTCCACCTGTGACAACAATCGACCCAAGGAGGTCATTCATATACAGCACTCAGAGCTCCTATGATTCAGAATGTATGCAGCTCAAATCACTATAAAGAAATAGATGATGATACTCTGATAATGTTGTAAAAGACATGAATAAGAACAATTTAGGTGGCAGATATTCTGAAGAAAGTTGTACAATCATATTTGGGTCAGAAAATTGAAAAAGTAAAAAATCTAATGGTGTACACATGTCAAATCTAAATGGGTTATGTTTTTTCGTGACAACCCTCATCCCTCTCTAGTGAAGCTAAACTCACCAAAAAGCCAGTGGAAACAAAAATGATTTCATATAATAAAATATTATACTAGGGAGTTGAGAATTGAGCATAAGAACTTGCAAGGTATCAACCACCATGGAGTGGCCTGGTGGTCAAAGAGGGCCTTAGAGTGCTTAAGGTGATGGATTCAATCCAGGGTGGCCACTTACCTAAGAATTAATTTCTTATGAGTTTTCTTGACATCCAAATGTTCTAGAGTATGTCCCGTGACATTAGTCAAGATGCACACAAGCTGTCCCACGTCCCAAATATCAAAAATAAAAAAATAATTAAGAAAAACTTGAAAGGTATCTCCCAGCCTTCCAAGATCTTGTAGTTGTAGGGTTATGTCCTTGTCAGTATAATCAAACTTTAACATGGTTATAGCAAAAGGGACTAGTGAGGTTATTGTTGAACTATGTTAAATCACCCGTCAACTCAAAAGCTAAGCTAATGGGCTAGGGTAAAATTAATTATATCAACCAACTCTTCTCACTTGTGGGCCTACAAATTTAAGAAATTGTCCTTTTTTATCCTACATAACTATGAGAATAAAGATGATTACAAACTATATGATCAATAAGACATTTTCAAAATCCACCATTAATTGGGGAGGAAACGACTTGGCAAGGACTAGAACTTTGGACTTCCATCTCTGATACCATGTTGAATTATGTTAAAGCACCAATCAACCCCACACTATCTAATAAACGTGTATAAAACTTTTCACCTTTCCAAATGGAACTAGACAAGGATTTCCAACCGTTATTGAGTTGTAGAAGGATAAAAGTATAAACATGCCCTTTTTACATTAGAAGGAGACCAAAAACATAAAGCATAATGATGTCCAGAAAAAAATAATGAAAAGGGAACAAGCCTTTTTTTCCATCGAGGGAGCATGGAAAGGGATCAAGGAAAATACCCAGTCATTAAACATACCAAGATGCCATCTCTTCAAAAGCAAACAGCACACCACCAACTGGAGCTCGAAAAGCAGCAGCTATTCCAGCAGCAGCTCCACAAGTTACAAGATCCCGCCTATCTCTATTATTCTTGAGATAGTATAGCCATTTCCATGTTACACCACACATTTTGAAACCCCCGTGACCTACCAAGGATGCAACACATGCCCCTGTATGTATCATAGGTCCAGCTTTTCCAACAATCATAGATGACGACACAATAGAAATGCTACCAATAATCTGCAATCAAATCAATATATTCATGAGACTCCCGCTTCAAGTGGAAGGAGCAGCTTGCTAAAATAATGTATGTAAATCCCTCAAAATCCCCACTATTTCACAAGTTGTATGCTTTCTAAAAGCTAGTCTCAAATATACGTCTTCAGACGAGGCATCCAAATCTAATTAGAGTAGGGAATGAAGCTGAGAGGCAAAAAATGAATACAAGTAACCTACACATTATTGGTGTATCAAAGAGTTTGAAGAAACCTACTCCAGAGCCAAACAAGTAGGAAGACAATTAGACTAGCTCCAAATAGACTTCCACCACTCATTAATTTCGAAGAAAGAATCATTCCACACCTCCTTAACAGGCCGTATCAGAAAAGTTTGCAGAAGAGAAACCATCCTAAATGACTCGAAACTTAGTTGAAGTTGAGAATAACTTCAGAACTACATGATATGATCCACAGATTCACTATAAAAAAAGTAGACAATTTTCTAAATTAGTAACAAAACCAAGAATTTAATTAAACCAAACATGTAATGTTACTTGATAAAAATGCAGAGAAAAAGAGACATTCCACATCTCTAGCAATGCTTTAAAACGAAGGACTAACTCTACAACTTAAAAGTACAAGCACTGAAGGAACCAGGCAACAGATTTCTGAAACACAAGGAAAAATGTACAAGGAACTGTTTAATTTTACCTTTACTAACAATGTCCGGGGGGAAAATATCCCAGGGGCATCCACGCCATTCAGATAAGCCTTTACTTCTGGTATACCTGAGCCAGCTGCTTGGGGACAGACGAATGCAGTAATGACAGATGCGAATAGAGTGAGAACTAAATTGGAAACAGAGAAAACAAGAAAAGCCATCCAATACCTGAAAGAACTTTCAAATATCCATCAATATCTTGAAAAATAGTTTAGCTTCCCTTCAACATAGTTTTTCTCTCAAAACTTAGAGCTTAAGCCAGTTCTCATTCATTTCTGAAAGCTAAATTCCCATAAGATTACCATTAAAAACCATAGTAACATCTATCATATTCCTAGTTTAACCAAATTCCACCAAAAGAAACTTTAAAAAAATTGCAAAGATTTGAATCTACAGAAGCATAGAAGAATAAAAGTGAAATCTACCTGCCCTCAAGCATCAAATTCGAAGTGACCACAAACTTCTTCCCCGCAATATTCTCAACAGCCAGATTATTGAAAAACCCAACAAGACCCATAATCAGACCAATCAAGAAGCATGAAAGCCACTTCATAACCAAATATTGAAATATCTGGAAATCCCCACGGCTCCTCCAATCTTGCACGATGAACTCATTATCAAAAATCCTACAACAACAACAAATTCAAGGCAGCATAAACGTTTGATAAACCCCGCAACATTAACAAAGTAAAAACCCCTGAAAATCCAAAACCCCATAAGGGAAATCATCGAAAGAAAACCAGCAAAAGCTCACTCGTAACCGAACCCAGAAACCCATTAAAGAGAATTGAAAATCCAAAAGAGGGGAAAAGAAGAAAACACAAACAAAACAACTCACTCGTAATCAAGGCTCTCGATGGGGCAGACATTAGCCCCAACAATGGCAACCTGTGAAGAAGAATTGGCAAGTGATTTCTGAGGAGCAAGCAAAGGAGAGCTAATGGATTCCTCATCGCCATTGGAGGAGTCGGCAGGTTCCATCGACAGCCTTCCTCTCTGCTTTCTTTCTCTTGAAATGGGGTCTGGGTTTCTTCGTCTTCTGTGAAATCAATTAGTTGATTGGGTGAATTCTTTATTTCATTGCACTAATAGGAAAATGAAGGGATCAACACAGACCATTTTTAAATTCAGAATTTGGTCCTTGGTGGAAGACATATGTCGTCGTCCTCAATGGTGATGAGTTGTATGAATTGGAAGGCGGCTGGTGCTCAAATTTGGTTTGAAAAATTAAAATTTTGATTTTTTAGATTTTATAATTTTAAAAAATAGTCGGTAGTAATTGGTGAATAAAATATTTTGAAGTTAATTATTTATGTGTTTAATTAGGAGACTCTCAGATAAGTAATTGATTGTACAATCAAATGCATCATTCATATATCAGAAGTTATATCTAAGTACTTAATTCAATTACGATTTATAAATAATATGTACTATTTTTAAAATTTTATCAAATTTATATGGATTAAATTTTATATTTCTCAAAATTATAAAGATTAAATTCTATATTTCTCTAAACCATGAGACTTAAGTCTAGATTTTCTAACTTTCTTCGAACTATAGAATTCAAATTTGTAGTTAATGTCGTCGTTGACTCAGAATTTTTGGTCAATCATCAATTGTCACATCATTATCCAAAATTTAATGACAAAATTAAATTAATTAAATTTTGAGACAATATTTTTCAAAATTAAATTGCATCAAAAGTTTGTTTTATTTTGAAGTTGGGTCAAAATTAAAGAAGACTCAAGTTCAGTTAGTGAGCCTAAACATGGAAGTCCAAATCCCAACGAATAGGCCCAAGTCCATGTAGACACGTCCAGTGGGTCAAGTCCAAAGCCCAGATCCAAAAGCCCATCAAGCCCTAGCCCAGATGCATAGAAACTCTATAAATAAAGAGACTTTCATTCATTTTCGGGGGAAAAGCTTGAAGTTCAGAGAGAATTCAACAAGTTGAAGACTTTCCAAGCTTCCAAAGATCAAACGCCTTCTAAAGTCCAAAATCACTTCGAAGATCAAGCGATTCCATAAACAAGCAACCAAATACGAAGAACACACGTCCGTTCTTCAAGTCAAGATCGCAATTCCATCAACGAACGATCGACTACGAAGAACGCATCAAATTCTTCAAGTCAATCGCTCAAACACAAAGAACACATCATGTTCTTCAAGTGAACCATACCAAAAAATCAACAAGTCAACGCCCGATCCCACGATCAACAAGTCAAAGACCGATCATCGAAGAAGATCAACAAGTCAAAGATCGATCCAAAGATCAAAAAGTCAGTGACCAAAGGCTGATTGAACACCAACAAACTCAATCTTGGGTATAAGCTGTGAAGCCCTCAAGACAAAATCAACTTCAAGAACAAGCTGCAAAACCCTTGAAACAAATTCAACTTCAAGAACAAGCTGCAAAGTCCTTGAAACAAATTCAACCTCGAGAACAAGCTATAAAGCCCTTGAGAAAATTCTACATTCGAAAACATGTTGCAAAGCCCTCGAAATATTTGTATATGAGAGAGAAAAAATCAGAGGAACACATTAGAGATTGTATTCCACATTCGCTCATATTCAAATCAATACAAATATATATTTCAAATTTACACGTGTCTCGCATTCATATTATTTGGTGAAAATTCGTGTGAACAAATTGGCACACCCAGTGGGACCTCTCTACTCTCATTTCATTCTCTTTAAAAATAAAAATCAAACATGACATCTGAAAACATTGCATCAAAATCTGTTGTCACACCACATACCTCAATGCTGTCGCAAAAAGTTACAGTCTGCTGCAGCGACAAAAGCTACAATCGCATCTGGAGAGTTGCATCGAAGATAATTGCTTCATATGCTTATGCTAGATCTATGACGTGCAATAGCTCAAAGTCAACCAAGATATATGAGTCTCATATTACACCTCAAGTAATTGCGATCAAGCCAATTGCGAAGCGACTTGAAGAAATTTCTAATAAAGTCATTGTCAATAATAATCCCAATGTGATGTCTGTAATGATGGTTAGTGTAGAAGCTGACGACAAAATGGCAGAGTTTGAGAGAAAGCTCGAGAAAATGCAAAGAACAATTGAGGGTCGAAACTTGGAGATTTCCTTCCAAAAAAATCAATAGCATAATAGAGAAGCAGCTAAATCAAGCCAAACTCCCATTGAACGAAGAAATGATAAGGAAAAGTCCTAGAGGAACAACCACAACTGTCAACCTCGATTGCGTCCTTATCTGTCCAACCAGCTGCAAGACATGATCGTAAACTCTATTAGAGCTCAAACTGGAGGGTCAACTTGAAGTTCTCTTTTCTACTCCAAGCCATATACAAAGAGGATAGATAGCCCAAGAATGCCAGCTGGGTATCAGCCACTTAAGTTCCAACAATTCGACGAAAAAGGCAACCATAAGCAACATGTTACGCACTTCATAGAAAATGTGAAATTGCTGGCACTCGAGAAGATGTTCTTGTCAGACAGTTTGTACGAACCTTAAAAGAGAATGCGTCTGACTGGTATACTAATTTAGAGGCTGAAACAATAGACAGTTGGGAAGAGTTGGAAAAAGAATTCCTTAATCGCTTCTACAGCACGAGACGTACTGTCAGCATGATAGGCTTGACAAATGCAAAACAACATGAGGGTGAATCTGTCGTTGACTCCATCAATCGTTGGAGAGCTCTAAGTATTGATTACAAAGATTGTCTCACTGAGCTATCCGCAGTCGAAAATGTGCATTCAAGGCATGCGTTGGGAACTTCTATATATTCTCCGAGGTATAAAGTCTCGCACATTTGAAGAATTAGCAACTCGTGCTTACGACATGGAACTAAGTATTACTATTCTTGATGAAGACATCTAAATAAAATGTTTCTATCGCAAGAGACTAAACTGCATGATGCTCTTGCCCGCATGAGCTTAAAAGGCAAATGACACAAAATTTGAACTACGTTATGACTTAATCTCTTCCATCAAAGGGTACATAGGCAACTTAATACAAAATTTTATGTTTAATATGTTTTTCTAAAAAAAAATTACATTTCATGAAGAAGGCATTCAAGGTGGATATATGCATGAATATTTGGTTGATGTTCTATTCAAGATTCATTTCTTTTACAAGTATAAAGTTAATGTTCCTTCTTGAAAATTCATATGAGTGTTTCATTCTCTCTAAGTTTGAGTTCGTCGTCGCTCCCTCCAAGTTTGAGTTCATCGTCGCTCTCTACAAGTTTGAGTCATCGTTATTCTCTTCAAGTTCAAGATCGTTGTAGTTCTCTTCAAGTTAGAGGTCGTCGCCGCTCTCTCTAAGTTCAAGTTTGTTGCCACTCCTCCAAGTTTAAGGTCGTTTCCCTCTCTATAATTTTGATGTAATCGCCTCTCTAAGTTCGAGGTCATTGTTGCTCTCTTCGAGTTCGAGATCGTCGTTGTTCTCTCCAAGTTCGAGGTTATCGCCTCTCCAAGTTCGAGGTCGTGTTTCCATCGTCTCCAAGTTCAGACGTTGTTGCTTTATCTCCTCTCCAAGTTTCGACATTGTACTTCATCTTCATGTTTTGACATTGTGCTTCGTCTTTAAGTTCTGACAATTATGTTTTGTCTCCAAGTTCTCATGACGATTACGCTTGATCATTAAGTTTTGATGTTGCGCTTTGCCTCTAAGTTTGAACGTTGCTGCATCGTGTCTCCAAGTTTTGACAACTGTGCTTCATCTGAGAAAATGACATGGCAAGGACTCAAACTCGGAACCTAATATGCTATAATACCATAATGTTATGCAAATCACCAATCAACCTAAAAACTTATGATGATAAGATTGAGTAAATTTAATTATATCAACTAACATTTATCTATCTCTCATATTTGGTTGAATCAATGTACTACATTCCCAACTAAGGGGATTACCAAAAAGATGGTGACCAGCGACACGGGAAGGCAAGAGTGATATCATGCAATGACCAAAGTTATTTATTTTGATCATGCAAATAAAAAAGAAGAAGCAAAGTTTCAACAAACCTCGAGACTTGGGTCGGTGTGAGCCTAGTTTTTGATACGGAGTAAATAAAATTTAAGTTCAAGATCAATGAATTTCAAGTTCATGACGTGAGCCAAATCAATTCAACTAAAGTTTCTCATTCAAGTGGAATTAAATTCAAATTTCTTTCAAGATCAATTTCAATTATTTCCAAGATGCATTTGAAATTTCAAATTATTTAAAAGATCTAAGTTCCACCATATTGAAGATGCATGAGGGGGCATATCTCTCTAAGGCCAAGTAAAGACATCGTGTTCATTCAAAGCATATTCGAATAACATTTCCAATTGAGATGAAACTTTTTGCCAAATCAAGACGGTGGAGGCAAGCAAATCTCCTCATATTCAAACCAATAAAATCGACACAACTTTATTTTTCAAGATATAAGCAAGTTCTAAATTTTGCTCAACATAATCGACATAATGCATCAAAGGAAAGTGATTATAAGTATAACCTAAATTCATGCCCTCGGTTAAATTGACGTTTCATAGAGTTAAATGAGAAAAAATCAAGCTCATGTTGTCACTCAAAAGTATCTTTTTTCAAGATTCATCCACGCATACTTGTGCATAAACCTTAAAAATGAGGCATTTGTTGATTGAGAAATTTTAGTTAATCATCAATTGTCACATCAACATTTAATGACAAAATTAAATTAAATTTTGAGACAATATTTCTCAAAATTAAATTGAATCAAAAGTTAGTTTTATTTTGAAGCTGGGTCAAAATTAAATAAGACTCAAGCTCAGTTAGTGAGCCTAAACATAGAAGTCCAAATCCCAACGGATATGCCCAAGTCCATGTAGACAAGTCTATCACCTTCATTTTAGGTGCTTGCAACATTTCCTTAAGGATCAAAATTTTTCTTTGTTAAGACTTCAACAAACCTTTTTCGGATGTCCATTCTTCCTACAATTGTAGCACTTTACGTTCTTCTTACTTCTTGATTTGTCCCTTCCTTAATTTTTACTCCCACTGAAGCTGAACTCCATTGATCTACCTTTTGTCACCACGAGACCCTCTATTTGTCAGGTTGATGGCAATTTTATCATACGAATCAAGAAGACTTTGAAGTAGAATTTCACCACGTTCAGTTGCGTCTTTCATTGAAGTAGTTTCTTTCATCCAAAGAGAATACAATTTCCTCTTAAGGAAAACATTATTGTGAAGTGACTTGACCTCGTATAATTTTGTGAGTTGATCCAAAATCTCCTTTCATTGTTTTTCTCCTTTATGATTGACAACACTCTATCTGTTAGTGCCAGATGAATATTTGTCACACCATTCTTGTTCATCTTGTTCCACTAATCATCTGTGATGTCCATTGACCTTCCAATGATCTTTTCTCAAGATAGCCTTCATCTTCATCTTCCACAACGAGAAATTCTTCTCGTTTAACTTCTTAATCTTGAACATTGTCGTCATTGCTTCTACCACGAACTATAAACAATCCTCTTGCCTTTCAATAAAGGTGAACATATCTAACTTATTTTCTGAGGTGGAGGATCCACTTTAAGTGTCAACTACAAAGCATACGATAAGTAGATATTACACAAAGAACAAGGCTCTGATACCACTTGTTGTGATTGTTTAATCTAATAGAGCAGAGTCACAACTAAAATAGATTGAGAACACAATAACAATAATGAAGAGGTAGAAGAGAAAGAATGTCACTCAATGATTTAACGTGGAAAACCTCTAAACAAATTAGGGTAAAAACCACGGGCAAGAATAGAATAACTTCACTATAAAAATAGGATTACAAACTTTCTCTCTTACAAAGTAGCACCAAACTCTCTTATAAGAAGAAATTCTCTCTATTTTTATCACACACTCTCATTCACTTAGATGTTGGATGTCTTGGGAGATTTTTGGATGGTTTAACAATAGACATTCACCTATTTATAGCTCTCCCAAACTTGGGCTCCAAGTTTAATCATATGCCATAAATTTTCCACATCTTGCCTTGGTAATCAAGACAATCACGTGGTCACAATTTTGCAACAATTTCAATTTGGACAAAGTGCATGCTCTAGATAATTCTACACCAATCTTAGACAAAGTGTGTTATAGAATTCTCTCTACCAATCTTACATAAATGTGTATGATCTAGAATATTCTTTGGCCATCTAAGATAAAGGTGAATGATCAAGAATTCTCCAATATTATTTAACATTCTCTCACTTGGAGTTTTGGTGTTGATAATCAATCAATCTCCACACCATTATTTCTTCCTTGCCATCTCCATGTTGCTTATGTCATTCTTAGATGCAAGTGAATTTATAGGATTAAAAGGAACGAGAATGATAGTATTGCAAGATATATATAAAGCTATATTAGTAGCCAAGGGTTTTCCTCAATCCGATTGGATTGATAATTTTGAGACTTATAGCCCATTCATAAAGAAACAAATTCTTAGAATTATTTTATCCTTAGTTACCAAATATGGTTGAAGTCTTAGACAATTAGATATAAAAAGCACTTTCGTTCATGAAGTGCTAGATGAGATGTATTTATATATCAACCACAAGGATTTATACACCATGAACATCCCTTTTATGTACTAGAAAATTCGAACGTTGCACGTGGCTATAATAGTTTTAATTATTTGTATTGATTGTTAGTAGTAGTAAACAATATTACTAAACCAATTATATTTGAGAAGATTAAATTTAAATAATTTACCGTATTTCTTCATTAAAAATAATTAAATATGATTTATAAAAATTATGATTTAAAAATTTTAAGTTATAGAAATAAAAAGATATGCTTCCCATATTTTCCACTTATTAAATATATAAACTAACTCCACCTATTGAATATGTACACTGATTTTTTATCTTTAACCATTAATCTATATTGCTATTCATATTTAGCCATTAATATATATATATATATATATATATATAATAATAATAATAATAATAATAATAAAGGAAAAAGATCAATAAATATACTCATCTATAACACATAAAATTTGGAATAGAGCATAATCATTATAATTTTTCATAACAGATGTTATCGCTATTATACTATAAAATAGGCTAAATACACATTTGTAAGAATTCGCCAATGTATTTATCATAAAAAATGTATGTCCTTAACTTTAAATAATAATTTTATCATCTTAAACTAAAGTTTAATTCGTGCACATCATCCAATAACATTGTAACAAAAGATTCCTACAAAAAACGATGTTGCAATAAAAAAAATGAAAGTAATTGTGTAATAAAAACCATCACAATCTTTGAAATATATATTATATAAAGAAGAACCGTAAACTTAAGCAAAAGAAAAAAAATAAATGTTTATGAGGAAATGTATAAAGAATTTTATATATAACGATAGGAGATCATACATATATTAAAAAGTTAACAATTTATTTTTTAAAAAAATTAAATGTAAACTCAACACCAAAAATAAATTTTTTTACTTTTTTTTGTTTAAATTTAATCAATATAAAATGAAGAAGAATAATTAATAATTAAACCAATATAAAATAATTTAAACATAATTAATTAATCAAAAAGGACATATCTGAAATGATAAGAATTAATTAGAACAAAATAATTAAAAATATATAGTTACTTAGCATGGTCCTTGAAGAATTCTAAACAATATTGTTGATTAAAACTGTATTACCAAGAAATCTTAAAATATTAAGAAAAATCTAGAAATATGAAAAATGAGAAGAAGAAAAAACACAACTAAATCTTGTTACAATTAAAAATTATGTAACATAAACCTCTTGAAATGATTTGAAGATGGAAGAGTATTCAAAAGCAAAAAAATAATAAGAAAAATAAAGAAAATATGTATATATGAATGTTAAGAAAAATGATGAAAACAACTTCTTATTTTTATAGGTAGAAATTGAAAGTTACAAAAAAAAAATTTAACTCTAAAACATTTGAATTCAATCATAAATTATAATTAATAAAATGAAGTAATTTTATTAAAAAAATGTATTTAAAAAACCTTTCATCTTCCATCTTGTAATTTTAATGGTTCTACCTTCCAAATTATTTAAAATTATAATTAAAGTCCAAGTTACAAAAACTCTTTAAATTCTAAAATATTTGAATTCAATCATAATCCATCATAAATTATAATTAATAAAATGAACTAATTTTATAAAAAAAATGTATTTAAAAAACCTTTCATCTTCCCCTCTAGTTTTAATGGTTTTACCTTTCAAATTATTTAAATCTTTAATTAAAGTCCAATTTTTTTTTCTTTTACACGATTTACAAAAAAAATCAAAAGGTTTGTTAGCTTAAGGGTAAAATCATTATTTTAAAATTTATTTTACTTTAAAATTTATGGTTGGTTTATAATTTTAAGTGTAGCTTAAGGATAAAATCATCCAAAAATGATTTTTTTCCTTAAGCCACATTTTAAGGTAGTATGATATGATTAAACTTATTACATACCTATACGGTGTCAAACAAGCACCATGTGCTTAGTTTGTGTGTTTTAATTCATATTTTACACAGACTTTTTAGTATCTACGTGTAACTCATCTCGTTTCATTCAAAATGAAAATGTCAGTCTTGCTTATCTATTATTGTATGTTGATGACATTATATTAACATGCACACTCTCATTAATTATTTACAAAGCTCTTTTGATAGGACAATTTTAGGTACTCTAACTTTCTTCTTAGGCCTCGAAATTCAACAAAGGTCCATATGCTTTTCAGTTAGCCAATCTCGAAATGCATTTGCTATACTACATCATTTTGTAATGCCCAATACCAAAACATGTGTAGTTCTCTCTTCCTCCTAATTAACCAATACAAATTTACATACTTCTTTAAGAATTAATATTGTAAAGGCTGATATTTTTTCTATGATGATGTTCAGGAAATATCGCGTAATGCTGTTTGGTGGAAGTTATCTTTTCCTTTAAGGTTGTACTCAATTCTCTCAAGATTATTTTCGATTTAGTTGCGAAACCCTAATTAATGCTATGTTTTCTTTCACAAAAAAAAAAAAGTTGGGATTGTTGGATGATTAGACCACATGTTGGAATTTGTTGTTGTTGCTCAAAATGGACCACAACAGCAATAAAAGTGCAACATAAGCAATCATTTGAAGCTCCAAAACATTTTGCTTTCTTGGCCCTTCAAAAATTAAGTTGATTATGACAATGGTTACAAATTGCAACTTCATATAAATTAGATGAAATTGTGTACAACTATGACTTATCCCTTTACCCAAAAGGCCCCAATATTTGTACACTCTTTTTGTAGGTCACCCACCTCATAAATTTGGTCAATAGAATCTATTTGACCCTATTTAAAGTCCTTATCTCTAACTTTAAAAACTTAAATAATTCACAATTTGTACTTTCTACAATATTGGCTTAATTAGTGTAAAAGTAAAAGACATGATAAATAAATAAAGAACAATATAATTTCAATACAATTGATTTCAATATACTAGAATATTTGGACGTGCGTTCGTTTGCTATTTTTTTTTTTAATTATTATTTTTATAGTGTTATTTTTATATTTGAACATTTTAATAAAAGATAAGCTATTATTTTTGCAAGTATATGAATTAAAGATAAGTTGTTATTTTTGCAAGTATATGAATTAAAGATAAGTTATTGTTTTTTGAAGTATATGAATTTAATACTATTCTTAGATTACACTATTAAATTTTATTATTGTTATTTAATCTCTTTTGTGTTTATGTAAATATATTATTGATTTGTATACCTTCAACAAATATATTCTAAGATGAAAAATAGGTTTTCATTGCAATGAATCTAAACAAAAATATATGGAATTATATAACGAGACTATATAATGTTTAATATAATAAATTACGACTCAAATTCGTTTGTTATGCGATTTAAAAGAGTTTATACTTATTACTTTGTTCAAATGTATCACATAATATATTACTTATTTGTACTTTAATATAAAAAAAAACCCTTAAAATATTTCAATTTTGAACATATTAATTACATTTTTTTTCCAAACATAAATAGAATTATGAAGTAGAAAATGTAAAATTTAAGGTAGAAAAGAGTATATATATATATATATATATATATATATATATATATATTATTTTTTTAAAAAAAGAGTATAATTATTCACAGCAAAAAATCTTAAATAAGAAATAAGCTACTTTAGTGATGGTTTGTATACGTATGATGTACTAATATTCATCATCATATTACAATAAATTTAAAATCCATTTTTTAAAACTTTTTTGTCCATTATATTTAATGAAAATTAAAAGGTATAAACTTTTAAATACATGTAATATAATAGCTGAAAATAAAACTAATTAATGTATATAATTTTGATGAGGGAATAACGAATGAACAAAAAAAAAGCCATTTAGAGTTGTTTTTTTCAAACAATTTTTTAGTGTAAATTGATTACACTAAAAAGATCACTTAAGTGTAAATTAAGTAGTGGTTAATTGATTTAAATTGTTTGTTTTTTAAATAAATCAATCTTCCTTCCTTTGGTTGAGATAGAGAGATTTAAGGTAAGAAAAAAAAAATGAAGTATTTAATATGAGAGTGTGAAATTGTGTTGTTATTAAGAAAAATTAATTTAATTGTTGATAAGTTATAACATGTCCTTTAAGTAGTTTGATTATTGAGAGAGAGAAGTGGTTTTTTTTAATGATTGTTAAATTAGCCGATATTGATTGGAATTTTAGCAGGAAGAGAATAATAGGATGAATGATGACCGAGAATAATAACATTAGCATAGTAAATAGAATTCAAAACAATATAAATATTTTGAATTGAAATGCAATAACAATCATTATAAAATAACATACAATAATGAAAAGAAAATACAAGGATTTCAATAGACAATTTTATCTTAAATAAATTCACACAATTACTTGATAACGATGGAACAAATATAATAAACACATCAATTTTAAGAAAAAAAAATGATTAACAATTATTCGACTTATAAAATATGTATTTTTCAAATATATATCAGTAACATCTTGAAGTATATAGAAGATTAATTAAGGTGAAAGGAAAGAAAGTAATAAAGAAAAAATTCTAGTAAATTTCATATTTGTTTAACACTATACAAATATTAAAAAATATATATATAAAGAAGAAAAATAAAAGGTTGCGAGAATTTGCTTGACTTATAGTTCACAAATGTCTTGCAAAAGCTAAAAAATCTTCTAGCATCTTTTAGTATATTGGAAGCAAGCAAATGCATGTTTTGAAAATTGAAGTAATATAAAAATCTTGAGATTCTTTAGAGATGGAAGGATCTTCAAAAATAATGAATTGAGTAAAAACAAACTAAAGAAAAATGTAGATCCGAGAGTTGGTATAAAATGATGAAAAAACTCATTTATATAGTTAGAAGTAGAGGGTTATAAAACATTTTGAGTTTTTTTTAGGGCAAACCTTTTGAATTTCTAAACTTATAACGATTACAAAACATTTTGAAATTTTTTTAGTACAAACATTTTGAATCAATTCTCCTCATTATAAATTCATAATTAATTACATAATTCATGTTTATCCCATCAATTTGTCATAATAAATTTTCAAAAATAAATTGTGTATATCAT
>JBBMEG010000020.1:12083758-12102374 GCA_037832605.1 Cyclanthera cordifolia
TGGGTTGTTTAATCTCTCTACGAGTCATGTCTCTTGCTAATTGGTATGTTTGCAGATGTTGATCTGCTGTAGAGGTTTCCATCGATTGAGAACTAGACTGTGTGCTTTCATTTGTCTGAGAATCGCTTGATTCATCAATTGCTACACCACCGCTTTCTTCTTCACCTCTTCTATCATCTGATGGATTTGCATGTTCTAATTCAAGTTCATAGAACGTCTGTGGTGAAGATTGCATTGATGAGTTGTTCGCTCTCTAGGTCATTAAATCCTCATTGAAGGTTACATCCCTGCTAAGTATACATTTGTTCTATCCATCTTCTATGCTTCACTAGCCCTTCACTTCTTGTGGATAACCAATAAACACACACATCTTCACTCTCGGTTGCAGCTTCCCCTGTTTCAGGTGTGCATAAGCAGCACATCCAAATACTCTGAGATGACTCAAGTTTGGAGTCTTTCCTGTCCATCTCTCTTATGGGGTTTTGTATTCAATATATATACTTGGATTGCGATTAATAATGTAGGCTGCAGTGTGTACTACTTGTCCCCAGAAAACCATAAGCATATTAGCATTACACAACATGCATCTCACTTTTTCAAGTATTGTCCTATTCATTAGTTCTACAACGCCATTCTGCTGGGGAGTGCTTGGTATCGTGAGATGTCGAGCTATGCCATTTTCTTTACACATGCTGCCAAACTTTATATTCACATACTCCAGCTTGTTATCCGTTCCCGGAGCTTTAATATGCTTTCTTATTTGATTTTCTATGTACATCTTTCATTCTTTGAATTTGTGATAAGTTTCATCTTTTGATTGAAGCATGTACACTCATAACTTTCGAAAGTAATCATCAACGATTGATAGGTAGCACCGAGATCCGCCATGAGTTAGTACCTTTGAGGGCCCCGACAAGTCAGAGTGCACTAATACTAAGATTTCCTTAGATTTAAAGCTTGATCTGAGGAATGGTTTTTTGGTTGCTTTCCCCGTTGTGCAATGTTCAAAAAAAGATATTGGTTTGTGATCCTTGGTGCCCAGTAGCCCTTGTTTGTTCAATACATCTAGCCCTTGTTGGCTCATGTATCCTAAGTCTTCTATGTCATCTAATTGTTTATGTACTTCCATCGCTTTTCATGTTGTTAATCTTGGCTGTTATTGCTCTTCCGAGCAGTATATACAATCCATCGCTTAACTTTTCTGTTATAGATGTGTTTTTAGAAATAATGAGCGTACCTTCATAGGATGTATACAAATAGCCTTTTCTGTCAAATTGTCCGAGACATTTTAGATTCTCTTTAGCTCCGATACATATATGACCTATGTGAGTATCTTCGTTGATCCATCATGTGTTTTCAGTGCAATAGAGCATATACCCTTCACCTGACAATATTGATTGTTTCCCATTAGCACCCTGCTCTTTTCAATGTGCTCGAACTCTACAAAATAGTGTTTGTGTGGGCATATGTGAAACTGCAACTGGAATCCATAATCTATTTTGATTCTTTATCAATTAATTTGTTGGGCTCAATGTTGTTCAAATCATTGTTCATCAGTACTTTTGCGGACAAATTTCGAAGCTATGTTGGTTGAATCCTTCTCTTCTGGTTTGGTATTCAATCTACCTTTTCTTTTCGGCGTGTAGCATTCATATTTTATTTGGCCATGTTTTTTGCAATAGTTACAAAACAACTTTTCTTTTCCTCCATTATTCAAAGTAGACGATTGAGAATTTTTACTAGTTTTGTAGTTGTTCTCTACTTCTGATTCCTATATGTGCTATTCTTGGAGTTTTTCCCTTTCATATATAATGCATCTTATTCGACCTTGTCTTTCTTTAATTCAAGATCCTTCGATTGCAAGGTGTTTATTATTTGGTCAATCGTGATTGTTCAATGTTAGATCTAATAAGCTTAGACCTTTCAACATTGGTCAATCGTGATTGTTCTTGAATTAAAGAAGCTAATTAAGCTAATTGAACAATCACGATCTAGTATTTTAATTAGCTTAGACCTTTCAATTTTGGCTAACAAGAAGTATAGGTCAGCAACATATAAGTGTGTATCTATGGATTCGAGTTCCCAACTTCAAATATTCTAAAATTGAAAAAAGACTTCAATTTTGTATCTAAAGCTAAATGTCTAATCCATTTGCGGTCGTAAAAAATCTCAATAATTCAACCTTAAAAGTCCATAACCTAAAGATAAAGAATCAAAAAAGTCAAGTACTTATTGACACTTTTCAAAATTTCAAGAATTTATTAGACATAAAATTAAAATGAAAGTAGGTATTTTAAAATTCAATGACTAATTAAATACAAGGTTAAAAAATTATTAACATAAAACTTATCTGATAAAAAGTAAAACTTATCTCATATTAAAAAAAAAATAATAATAAAATAATGAATATCGAAAGAGTCAGTGAACACATTAACTTCATTATTTAGTAGTAGTCCAGTTCAACACCACATTACAAGTTCAATTCATGGAAATCATCTTGAGAATAATTTGTTTATGAAAATAGTATTTATTAATAAAGTAAACATTTAGAAGAGAAACAACGGCATAGTTCCTGAATTTATAACTTTACATCTGCTTATCAAACACATTGAACAGTAAAAAAATAAAACTTGTTTTTCACTAAATCCATTTATTTTTGCTTCAAATCAACAACTCTTGAAATGGGCATTTTCCAAGCATTACATGTATTTGTTGCCCATTGCTTCATTGAAAATGTATTCCACATACCATCTACGTCTCTAATTTCTCGTCTCATTTATAAGTTATATTATATTGTAATTATTTTATTTTATTCACAAATGCATAAAGTTTAATAAGTGTTAATTTAAATGAAAATTTAGTGTATTCTCCTTAAGAGAATCCAGCCCCGTTCTACGCAGAATTTAATGGTGAATTTCACGAATTATTTCTAGTACGTTAGAGAGAAAAAAAAGGAAATGAATGTTCAATGGAAGCTTAGAATAAATAAGAGTCTTGATTACATCTTTGCAGAGCATTGTGAGCCATACGGTCAAGCCCTGCGGTGACAGCATTAGGTTCCTCATTAACCATTCCTCTAACCATGCTGACTGATATGGGCATGCGTTGTTCTCTCTACATTCTTCGATCGATCCAAGTAAACACGGATTATCGGCTTCACTGTCATTACCTACCGTCGTGTTTGCGTTTAGTCATGTCACCATCTATTGATAAGAGAATAGAGCATAAAAGGGTTCTTTATCCGGTATCACTTAAGCTCAAGCACAGGTCTAATGTCTTGCCTTACACCTTGAACATGATAGATAAAAGACTGAAGACCATAGTTAAAAGACTTGAGAATTCAGTGTAATGATAAAAAAAAAAAAAAAAAGTTTTCCTAATCCATTCTCGCATTTAGGGTTATTTGTTATTCTTAATTAACTTTAAAAAATAAAATCATTTACTGCATCATACTTTTTAAATATTTACTAAAAGAAGTATACTTCCAATGACATCATATTTTATTTGACCCAATAGTCAAAGGTTACTAGTTCATGCTCACCTCTATTTACAGTTGAAATTGAAGAAAAAAAGAAATCTCACTTCAACTCTATTGTCTCTTCTTTATGAATGCTCTTGTAAATAATACTAACGCGAACAAGAACAAGAGTTTAGTGGCATCAATATATTATCTTTACTAGATTCAAATCCTTACTTTGTGTCTTGTTCAACTAAAAACAAACAAGATGCCTAAAAAAGTGTGCTTTTGCACCTTGTGTGGACAACTCCAAAATTGTAAGTTGCTTCTTTGCCAATTAGTTTGGAAAACAAAAACAGCAAACTTTCTATTCTGATTTCCAATGTTTCTTCTTTTTTGTAACATGGCAATCTCCATTCTTGGATTATATAAAATGGGACCAAAGACCTTTTCAAGTCTCCACTAAATTGAACAAATTGATTTGAGAGATGAAATTTTGCCTCTTTTCTTAGGTTTTTGTAGGGTTCATATCTGCCAATCTGGACACCAAGCTGAGATTTGATATTCAGCAAAACTCAGAAGTAATTTAAATAGACTAATAACTAATAAGCCCTTTAGTGTATACAAAAGTTTTGAAAGAGACTGCTACCCAGAAAACACACACACACACACACCAGCACAGTTGTCATTTAACTGCTCCAACAGTTTGAGAACTTCTTTGACAACATATTTCAACAGAATCATAATAAAACTTCCATGTATTCATGTCAGAAAATAAATTGAAGAGAGAGAGAGAGAGAGTCAAAAGAGACTAGAATTCAGTATTAATCACGTGTAATAAAAGGCTGAAGCAGCCTGTTAATATACTGTTACTGCACCAAATTCAAAAAGGAGCTGCAGCCCATATGTTGCAGCTTTCATATTTGAATTAATAGGTGCTTCCACCAAAAAAATTGATGGATAAATTTCAAAATCAGAAATCGGAATTGACGATCCCAGAACACAAATATCTAGAGAGAGAGAGATCTAAAATTAGATTTCCATACCTCTTCTTCATAGCATGTGAAGAGAGATCAGTAATCAGCTGAGCAACAATTAGTACTGAAACTCCATGGCAAGCCACCAACTTTACTTGAATAGGTAGTGAAAAGGAGTTAAAAAAAGTACCAGAGAAGTCTCTTCCAAAGCGGGTCCTTGTATCTTCTACTAGCAAGTGCACATGTGGACTCAGACCTCAGCTAGTCACTGAAAACAATATCAATTACTGGCAGAAAACAAACATATTGATAAAAACGAGTGGCTTTCATCCGATCTTGTCCATTATCAAGTTTCCCATCTAACTGATATGTTATGAAGGACTCTGCTTCTCACTTACTTTGTAGTATAGCATCTTCTGAACATAGAACATCATGTATCCTTGAGCAGCCCTTACAATGTTTTCATTAACTTGGGAAATCCAAGCATCGTCGCACTTATACCATTGATTACTTAGCCGCAAGTAGGTCACGTAATGACCCGCATCCAATTTTCCTTTGTGGGTGACAACAGCAAACAACTCAAACTCTGATGACGTATCATTACAAGCATCTTGTTCATCTCCATCAAAAGGAAAAATCCTATTCCCAAATCTACTTCTCAAAATTGAAGATGAGAGATAGGGTGCCATGTCTAAAGAAAATGGAAACTGCAAATAACGATCCACCTTCCTTGACATTTTACGAACAGAAGAATGCTCAAATCTTTTAATGTGGAAACAAGAAACTAATGGAAGTTTTCTTATGGACATCTGTTTGAGAGATTCCTGCCGCACCTGACACTGCTGGCAGAAGAATTTCTGGTCGGTCCCAAGTTTTTCAGGTCTAGTGAATTGGTCCAAACAACCCACCAGGGAAGATATCCTGTGGTTTTGGCTTGAGTTCATGCAATCAGCCTCACCATTGCAAGAAAGATTGGACCTTGTGGCTGCCATCTTTGCAGATCCCCCTAGATTTGGTTCCAAATCCAGAGAGATATCTACACATGGATCATAGGTCGTTGATGTGAAACCGCAAGCCATACACATGACATCAGATCGCAATATGCCAGAAAATACTCTATGAGCTATACAACAATCTCCATTGCCTGCACTGGAAAAGAGACAGGGATAAGTTATTCAGTACAATTACAAACTGAATTCTAAAATCAGATTTTTCTTTTTTAATTATTTTCATCTACCAAAACAAGAACTTAATAGTTAAATGATGTTAATATAATAAAAGGCTAAAAGCTAAGGAGATTTTCCAAAACCCAGTTATTAAGCATTGTCAAAAAGGATGAGAGATGTAGAAGATGAGAAGTTAATTCATAGAGAACTAAAAGGTTAGCAAGATCTTTCACTAACTGATTACGGAATGGCCACTCCTCTTAAAACCTAGTCTGACCTTTCATCATGAATGGGTTCATAATTTCCAATGCAAGTCAACAATGCACCTTAGGCTCAAACAAAGGGAGTTAGCATGAGAAACATGTGAACTCGGATGATCCTACTTGTAGCTTATAACTAAGTTGGTTGAGAAAAAATTGACTTACAGGTGCGAAGTAGAAAATCTTTGAGCACTGGTCAACTCCTAGAGCAATAGCAAGATTCCTAGACTCGTATCCTGCAGTTAAATTTTATGGTTACTTCCCAACTATAAACACATCACTATGGCTTGGGAAAGAACACACACTCACACATTAAATAAGGTGTTTGTTAAAAATCAGACTCTAAGCTGTTTGCCTTTCATATATTCAATGCAACAAGTTTCTTTCACATTATATGCCGTGGGGTCATCCACTGAGTGTTGACTGAGCTTTTCAAGTGAAAAATTAAAATACCCACTTAATCAACTAAGGATTTTCCTCCCACTCAATTGAGAGATCTAATGCTAGTAGTCAATGGGAGATGTACATGTACCAAACTATTTACTGATACATAGTGACTGACCAGCCTTATCATTGAGAGCCCAAATAAATTTATTAACCTTTCAACCTCAATTCGTCTATTTGAATTCTGGGAAACCTCAATTCCAAATTGGAACAATTAAGGAAAGATGGTCAAATGGAAGGAAGAACGAGCTAAGCTAGGAAGGTTCAAGTGACTGAGATAATTATAGTCTTTGGTCAGAGGTAGTTTTCAAACAAGCGTTGCAGCACCAAATAAGTTGGATTTCATTCATAGTAAAACCAAAATAGTATAGAATATGGAGCTTACAAGTTGTACCGCAGCATCGGAGAATCTCACTTCTAGATAGCATAAAGAAAAACGCATATTATACGCTATAACTTCACGAGATGCATTTCGCTCAATAAAAATATGTTTGTGTCTTTGACTCTTTATCACCAAAGGGAACGTGACACTGAAGAAAACAAAAAAAATCATGTGCAGAAGACCTATACTGGACCATCCATGATATAACCAGTCAATTCATGTTCAGAAGATTCCAAATAAGATTTAGTGTTGACAAAAACCAGGCATCATAAGAATGTTATGCTTCTATCTACCAAGAAAAGAGTATATTTTGAAACAAAACTAAATCAAAACAAGATTCTTCTCTTTGACAACGAAACTGCTCCAGTGCAAAAAAAACAAATGACAGGAAAAAAAAGGAGAGAGAGGGGGGAAAAGGAAAAGTAAATAGTGTATGTACATGGTGTGAAATGGATCTTAAAGCAACGGGAATATTGGAAAGCATGCAAGAATTTACCTTGACTGTAAGGTTTTCGCCGATCTTTGTCCACCTTTTCGTGAATGCCTTCAAGAATAGAGATGAAAAAATCGTGTGCATCTTGTTGTTCATAACTTGCGAGGTTTGCAGCATGCTGCCACCAACTGAAATAAGACAGATTGAAATGGGTTGAAAAATGAAAGCATCTTTACAGAAAAAAATGACAAAAATTAGCCAAACGAGTGATTATCTTCAGAAAACTTCGCCAAGTAGAATGCTTAATGCTTCCTAACAAACCCCAAATTCTCAAGAGGCAAAACACAGATCCACATGAACATTGATGGATCAAAGATTCTACAAACAAGAAAAACATATTTATAAACCTGAATAAAAATTTTGCTGGGCTGTATGGGGTCCGATCACCGGAGAAGACAGCAGAAAACATAGCATCCAGATCACAAGCTAAACAGATGCGAGAATTTTTACTGCTATTTCCATCATTAGCACCTGGAATTTTACTACCCACATTGACATTTCTCTGACAAAAATACCGATTATGGCGATCACTCAAGAAAAAATTCCTCAACGGCGGAGTATGCAGCAATGCTTGCAAAACCGAATTCATAAAACACGTATTCCCCAAATTGTTCAATCCACGCAACCCCCAAGGAAACTGAGATTCAGAACCCGGCTTCAAATCCGTACAATCGAGAGGACTCGAATTCGCACCCATTAGAATCTTCTCCCTCAGATCCGGAATCCATGGCTGGTAATCCACTCTCCGCCGCTTCCTCAGATTCTCGGGTGGCGGTACAGTAGACGCCGTCGCATTCCCGGCGAGAGTAGACGCCGAGGTCTGGGCCAAGACGACGGCAGCGTCAAAGTCGCGGTCGTAAACCTGGTCCCGACAGGCGCAGCAGAAGAGCTCGGCACGATCGACATCGACGGCGATCTCGTGACCGGGGGGCATTGAATCGGCATGGGCGGCGGCGTGGGAGTGAGAGGGCGGGCCGTGGCAGGAGAGGGCCGCGCAGGTGACGCAGGCGTAGAGCCTGGGGCGGGCAGAGTCGCCGCAGGAAGCGCATCGGGGGACCTCGTTGGGGTCACGGCGGATGGCGGCGCGGCCGCCGGGGGGCTTGACGCGGAGACAGTCCTGTAAGAGGCGGAAGGATTTGGAGCCATTGCGAGAGCGGAAGTCGGCGAGATGGGGACAAGAAGGAGGGAAGATCTGGGAGCTGAAAGGGAGATTGGGGTGGTGGCTATGGCTATGGCGGTGGTGGAAATTGGAAGACATGGAATGGGGGAAATGAAAGCGATGGGGAGAATGAGGGTAAGATAAAGAAGGGGAGAAGAAGAAGAAGATATAAGCCCTAGATTTCACACAAATAAACTTCATGGATTTGGAGTATTAACGGCTCAGATTGGAGGATAGGACATGGTGGACAATGAGGAATCAGCATGAACCATTCTTCTTCTCAAAAAAAAATTTCTAAGTTCAATTTTCTTTTTTTAGTATAAATGTATTAAGAAATAAACCCCATAAAAACTTCAAAAATAACCTACTAGTTAACTACTTGCATTTTAAATCTGGATCTCTAATTCAGTTATCACCTTGCATAGTGTCATGGTCGTTCTCTTCGATTCGTGCCGCGTCATGATCTCATGTTCATCATGGAGCCAGCCTTAGAGAGGAACTCAAACCCCAAACTCGGATCACATATACTTTGCGGCACGTCAGGTCGTTAAGCGAGGTTCACCAGGCTTCAACTATGCTTCATCGAATACGGAGTGGAATTATCTTGGTTATACTTATATGCTCACATACGCATCCATTCGGCCCATGGGAATCCAACTTGATATGGCGGGTCGCCTCTCAGATATTTGTTGCAACCTCTATCCTAGTGGCAAGGGCGCAATGTCGGCACACCCGTGTCGTCCGATACTGTTCCTGGATTTTCATTTCTGAAGAAAGCCGCCCAAGACACTCGTCTTGCAAGCGCTCGCCCACACCACGATACACGCATGTGCCATGGGGTAGCTCACTTAGGCCACAAGGCCCAGGGGTGGTGGAGAGCTGACACCATGTCTCCTCTATAGTATATTCTGGACCATTTTCAGTCTCCCACCAATGCATGTCTTTCTGCGCGAGGAATCATACGCCAGCGTGGAGTGTTCGTCGAGTGTCTGATTGACATCAAACTTGACGAGCTTACATCTTAGCTTCATACAGACTTAACTCCAGAGGCGCTCGTCAAAACTCCATCTTGAGCCTTGACATCATCGGGATGGCTCGGGGCCCATCTGCCCCCACTAAGCCTTGATACTGACACCTTGACACCATCGTGGCATTGCTTCCTGATGCATCCAGCTGTCTCTATTGAAAACTTTTGTTGGTGTGATGGATGATGTACCGTCCTCCTCGCTCACATCACGACTTGTCAGGACGTGGGTCGTTTGAGCATATTCTATGACTCTGACACATAGCTCATCAGTTTCAAATAAGTCACGCCACCATAACCATATGAAAACCTGTAAAAAAAGATCATAGCATAGAGTGACTATATACATATAAAGAAAGTAGTTTTTTTTGTGATGTAAACTACTACCATTCATCAGTAGAAGCTAAAGGGTTACAACAGTAACTTATGAACACAGATCGACCGTGTTCATTTTACTCAAGATCTCACGACTATCAATGAGTTATCGTGCACCACCCTATGTGACATGCACATTTGCACTCCAATCTAGAGTGCAACTCCCTATTCATTAAACTCCTTCACTAGAGCGTGATACTCATCAACACATGCGGCTCAGTACATTACTCATGCATCAATTAAGAACTAGTTAGCAACACAACTTTCAAATAGATGAGTGCCCTAATCCAAACTAGATAATGGTTATATCGTTAACTACACACTATACTAAGGAACTCCACCATAAACTCTCTCCACCTAGAGTAAACTGTTATAACAGCACTCACATTTTGCCACTCTCTCGACCCTGATTATTGTAAGGGCGCAAGCCTAGTAGTTTATACTAAAAAAAACAAGCATTAGATGTTAGATATTTAATATAATACTTTGGTTATTAATAATAGTAAGTTTTTTTATTAATTACACATTTAATATACAAACGTCATTCATTAATTGAATTAATGGCGATACACCAATAATTATTTAGATGTACACCTGGACAAGTATGTGAGACATATAAGTGGATATAGTCATAAAAATAACTTCTTTAGTCATAAAAATACATTGACGTTATTGAGTCACTACTCTTGTAACCGTCCATATTTTTGTTCCCCTGCAATAAAAGGTCAGTTTTGGATTTATCGGGACTCTCGAAAATTTATTTCAATTTATTTTCGGTTTAAAAATACCTAAATGTATTTAAACGAAGAGGGGTAAATATGGAATTAAGAAATTTGAGCTAAAAATGTCAGTTTTGCCTCTATGACCATTTCGTTAATTTTTAGGGACTTTTTAAACTTATAAATATGGACAAAAATCAACTTTTAGATTTTCAAACCCTAATCATTAGCCCTCAGACATATTCTCTCATTTTTTATGAAATTTCTGAACTCGAGGGCCGCTTACAACTCTTTTCCAGCAACTCTGGCGCCAACCATTGGTCGTGCCGGCACCATATCCGACCGTGTCAGAGATAGCAACCCCACCATCAGCTTTGTTAGGTGGATTTTTGTACAGCCGCCAGTGAGGACGAATCTTGCTCATCCGCGTGTGGCTCTCGCAGTCGTCGTCCTTCCCTTAAGCTCAAAGCCAATCAATACTCGCGCTCGATCTTCATTCAGACAACACCGTCGACAGATCTCTGCATTTTCTGTACTGCCCAGCTGAAAACCGCCACG
This sequence comes from Cyclanthera cordifolia, assembly GCA_037832605.1. Classification (NCBI taxonomy): domain Eukaryota; kingdom Viridiplantae; phylum Streptophyta; class Magnoliopsida; order Cucurbitales; family Cucurbitaceae; genus Cyclanthera; species Cyclanthera cordifolia. Next base: position 12,094,773 of record JBBMEG010000020.1, read on the forward strand.
TGTCACTGCTTGTTTGGATCCCACAGCTGAGAATTGACTCGCCAATCCGAGGTTAAGTTTTGGTCGCCTGAACCTGCCATCTCCTGAACCAAGAGCCAGGGCCTCTCAAGCCTATTGTTGCCCACTTCACGCCTGCCACATCGCTCGAACCTAGGTCGCCTGTCCCCTGTGCGTGTAACTCACGTGTCGCTGTCGGCGGTCACTATTCCAACCACTCGCCGGTCGTCGGTCGCGGAAAATTTCCAAATAGTTTTTTCTTTTTAGTAATTTTGATGCTTTAAGTCGTTTTTTGTGGTTTTAAGTGCTAGTTTTGACTCTTTGACCATGTTTTGAACAGTTCTTGACAAGGAGACTTCTAGGCTCACGGTTCACATCGGGGATAAAATAGTGGATTTCGGCCAATGTAAGGAGAATCCATCCTTGACTTGGGGTTCTTATGGATAATTTATGATCATATCAAGGGTAATTCCAGTTTACTTACTTGATGTTTAGTGATTGTATGCCCTGATTATTAATCTACTATGTTTACTGAATAATTTTGTCATGTCTTGATTGTTTTAAATTGTGAACCGTGCTAAAGACTCATGTTAGGCTAACATGTTATAGATGTTGCACATGGTTATATAATTTAGAGTACGTTGCATCCATGCTTTCTGTCTTTTACATACATTTATAAAGCCACATGCAAGTGTCAACTGAAGACCAAAAAATGGTTGCCCCGACATTACATATTGAAGACCTGGGACAGTATTATCCCATTTGGGTTGCCCTGGCGTATCCACTTATTACATGCATCATTGATATCATGTGTTTACATCTTAATTATCATGTTCATGATTATACCGACTCCGAGTTAGGGATCTTTACTGGGTTTGATAACTCACTCATATTCTCTGTGGGCATCCACAGGTACGTACACATAGGCTTTATCACGATGGCTGATCCGGAGCTGCACGGACCTTGTGTTTGTCTATTTCTTTATTTGTTTTACATCTTTTGATTTCATATTATTTTACGGATTTCCTGGAGATATGTGTTTTTATTGCTTCTTTCTTTACTTAATCGTTTTAAGAACTAGTTACCTTGTTTTGGTTGATTTACAAACTATTTGAGGATTTGTTTAATGAAGCATTTATTCCAAATGTCTTAGTTTTAAAGATCGTTTTACTCTTGCGATAGAGGTCTAGATGGGACCCTAGTCCTGGTCGGGCTTTTACAACTCTAGTGGCAGGTAGAGATGATGTTTTAAAATAGCCATTGATATCTAGTTTCGAGGTCCATCTATCTTCCCTATCTTCTCATCCTTGTCTTACGTGTGGTTAGATATATATCAACATAATATAGTTTAACATATTAGAGTTAGGGATCAATTTAAATAGAACATAGTTAGCATAATTTTATGAATTAATTTAAAGTTAAATAAATTAAAGTTCAACTTAACTACTACTTAAGATATATATACTTTCACGTGCTTGAGTGTTCGATTTTTTTTTTTTTTTTTTGAAAACAAACCATCTCAATTCCATTAAAACAATCAACATTACAAGACATCCAAACCACACAGGAGATAAAACTATCCCCCGAAATGACAACAAAACAACAGTCTAACATTGGGCCCTAACTATTACACCAATAGCTAGCCGACAAGGATAACCAGCACATAACCAAGACACCATAGAGGAACACCTTATGCTTACAATCAAAGCAATCCAAATACACGATCCAGCAACCAAAACTCCAAAATGAGTTTAGAAACTCATCGAGGGATAATCCAACAACCATACTCTCACTGAAGAATAAGATCCCGTAAAAGAAACCGATAATAAAGGAAGAAAAATCCCGATAGGAGATTGAAATCTTCCCACCAACATACTAGCATCTCCTTTATCAACCAACTCAACCAAATATATCTTACACAAAACACCAACATCCAACACATAAAATAAAATATAAGGAACAAGAAAAAGTCACATACTAACATCCAAAATCTCATACATACAAGCAAGGCCCCAATCCATATACCTATTCTGCCAAAACACTTGAAACGTCAAAATATCCAACACTAACAAATGCCCCCAAAACCAATAAACTTGGGGGAAATCACCAAGTCGAGCTTCACATCCCTTGAAACATGCAAAAGAAGTACACACGTCTTCCAAAACTAACCATGCCCCTTTCAAGTCCTGCGCGCCCCATCTTCGACCCATGTCGAATCTACCCCCACGCCCATGCCTCTTGCTTCCATCATCTTCATTTTTTTCACCGGCGAACCTCCGACCTTTATTTAGAAACCGATCTACGGCGAGAACAATGACCAAAACACCACCATCTGGATCCTTCTCTGGCAATTTTTTCAACACAAAAAAACCATCCAAAACAAGTCAATCCAGCCCCTTTCGTTTCTTCAATTTTACTCCTTTTGTCAACCTCTGCAAAAACACCTTCCTCTGCATCCACTCTTCCTTCAACTTTTCTGAAGCGACAAAGAGGAGTACCTCCACACCTCACATCAAAGGTCACCTTTACACCACTTCTAGCCATGATTCCTTTTCAAAAAAACGTTAAAGGAGATCTCCGACGATCCCTTCTTAACTCTGAACAAATTCCCCCACTAACGTCCTTATCGAGAACCCCAAATTGCCCACAACTGAGTTTCTCAAGTAACCTCATTGGGGCCACAAAGCGCACATCGTGGTACCCACTCAAGCTCACGAGAGCACATCCATCAAAGTACCTTGGAAGACCGAAGAGGCTGCTTCTCTCTCTACGGTTTAGAGAAAAAGCAAACCTCATTTCTATCTTACTGAACACCTTAATAATTTAAAAGAAGTTAGCTTTTTTAGTGTCCGGATCCTTATCTAGATATGTTAATAAAAAATAATAATCAAGAACAAACAATTTTAGTATTTGTGTTTCAACGTACATTTTTTGGTCTGGATAGTTTAGATATAAACACAATGATTGTTGTAGATAAATGGCTCTCTCAAAATAATATGACAAATAAAATACATCTTTTTAGACTAGATCGATTTCAACTCGTTATCTCTTAAAAAGAGAAAAAATGTTAAATATAATTAAACACATTTATTATTAAAAAAAAAAAAAAAATCTTAATTGACTAAAAATATCATTAAAATTTATACAAGAAGATAATTTCAAATCTAAAACTTCTAAAAGAACAGGCTAAATCTCCAATATTTGTTTCTCTAGTTTTTAAGTTTTAAAATTAAACTCTTTTTTAGTTCAACAATTAAAATGGAAGTAATGAATTCATGGCTTTTTATTCATAAGCTATACTGATATTGCTGAACTTTTGCTCGATTTCAAGATACTGACCAAATATTGAATACTATTTTTTTAGAATTTTTTTTTTGATCAAATATTGAATACTATTTTTTTAGAAACTTTTTTTTTAATTAAAAAAAAGTGAAAAAGCTCATATATTTCTATAAAAAGAAATTATAGTAAAAAAAACAAACATATATTTCAATAAAATTAAAAAAAAAACGAATTTTATCAACCCCTACCCTACTGTTGGGTTTTTGGCAAAATATTAGAAGCGAATTATCCCGCATCGGAAAGAAGCAAGAAGTGGTGCGCTCCAAGCACTATAAAAGGAGCATGTGGCTTTGGTTTCAAAGCATCTCAAGTCAGAAGCACTTTAAGCTTTGTGTACTGACTCTAGTTAAATTTATTTTGTATTCTCTTGGGAGGGTTGGACAAAGGGTGTGAGTAGTATAAGATTTGAAGGGGAGTGTTTATGTACTTGGGGTCGGGGAGAGAATTCTGTGTGATTGTAACAATTTTTCACATAGTGGAAGTTCTTTCTGTCCGTGGTTTTTTCTACGGTTGAGGAGTTTTTCCACGTAAATTCTGTTTTCTTTTATTGTTTTTCCTTTTAATTTCTCAATTATTTTCTGCTTATTCTTGCGGTAATTAGGAAAAGGTTTTTCCCAACATCTACTCAATGGAAGAAATTTAACATTTTACAACTGATAATTTCAAAATTCATAGGGCAAATGGAAAAAAAAAAAGGAAAAATTGTAAAAAATGAAAATTAAAATAAAGTATTTAGAAATATATAGAAGAAAATGACCAATCATAGAGGGGGTTTGACAGAATGGACAATGATTCTGCCAATGCTTCATGCTGTCTGGTTGTGTGCACGACAATAAATCAAACGCTTTATGACTTTATCAGACAAATACACAAAACATACTCATAAAAGAACCACAAACCTGAATGAGCTTTGAATATCCCTTTCCTTCTCTTTCTCCTCCCTAACCTCTACACCTGCTTAGCCTACACCATGTGAACCTTCAAATAGAAGAAACCAAAGAATGGACATCAGAAATGACATGCATGATTACTAGATACATCGATGTACATGTCTTTCTACTCGTAGGTAATGCACCGTTGGTGAACTGCGTAAATTTGTATGTCTTTCTCGCTTTCTTTTTACTTTTATCTTGTTTGTTGACCATGATTTCATAACACAGGTTAACACTAGCTAGTGTGGAAGAAGGGTTGAGATGAGATCATTGCTACATGAGAATTCCTTGACGACACTTAGGAGAGTCGATCTCATTCTCGTCAAGACAAATACTATTCTTATAAGACAATCTGTTTCATTCTACAATATTTGGATATCAAGAAAAGACATAGTTTTTTTTTTTTTTTTTTTTTTTTTTGTAATTGAGAAATCAAAACTTCGGGGTAACCACCCGCCATGAGTGGAGATATAGGAGGTGTCAACAAATTAATGTCACAAATGGATCTTGAACTTGTGACGAGAGCATATCTTCAAAATCTAAGTCTACAACCATTGTGCCACCCTTTGGGAACCATTCGAAGTTATTCTTAAGAAAACTCATAACCATTTGGTTACTTAAGACTCTTTTGGCTACTAGACAAACTCATGATGATAGTTAAATCCTAAAAAATGTTCAAATAATATATTAATCATGTACTCATAACACAAGGATCGGGGATCATCACAGCTTGGATTCCCTCGAGGAGCCTAAGTGGGTGTTTGTTTCGCCATGTCACAAATTATTAAAAATGAGTTTTTATAATTTTTCTTTAAACAACATTCAAACGAGTTATTATAATCACTCATTTTTAAACATTCAAAATAATCATTTATTTATAAACATTCATTTCTAATCTCTCAAAATAATTATTCATTTCTAATTACATCCAAACAAGCTCTTATTAAAATTCGAATTTCTAATCACTCAAAATAACTATTGGTTCAAACGCTCTACACTTTCACAATTAAACACATCCTGTCCATTTTATTCTCATTCCTACGTGGATTTGACAAAAATAACATTTCTAATTGAAAATAGATAATAACAATTAATAACAAATCTCTTAATTATCAGAAATATACGGTATTCTTTATATATATATATATATATATTTTTTTTTTTTTTTTTGAAAAAAAACCTTCCATTAATCACCCATCAATCTTCCTCCACCACGGAGGCCACACAGGGGGACTCCCTCCAAAAAATATTCATTTCCTCTACATAAGAGGAAGAACCGTCCCAAAAGAAAGAATTATCTAAAGTGACTTTAGCCATATTACAAGATCTATTACAATGGGCAAAAGAAACTTCCCCTATCAACAAAGTAAGGTGTCTAATATCAACAATAACATTGTATTCTTTTTATATACCCATAAGTATCAGAACATCCCGACTCGTTTCTCTATTGTCCTGACTTTACTACATTTAGTTCTCAACATAATTCATAAACAAATAATTCCCAAATATGTGATCCCATTCAATAATTACAATTAAAGGCCAACCACCAATAATGGTTAGAACACAACAACCATCAAGCAAAGGATAGCACTAGCACATTGTATTTAATCATTTTGAAGGTACAAAATGCAGTGGCGTGACAAATTAATGTAGAAAACATATGAAATGAAACGACAGCAGTAGCACATTGTTTTGAATTTATACTGATATGAATTTGCATAAACTGATATACCATTCAAATTCTGCTTATTACAAATTAAGTCCTTAAGGGCCAGTAGATATCACATCATTATAGAAGTCACTACAAGAAAAACACTATACTGCAACGACCGAAAAACGTCGGCTATCATGCGATGGCTATTTCAGCATCGCCTGAATCGTTGATTTATCTGCGACCGGGAGGCTAGACCGACACTTTTGGAGGCAAATGAGGCAAGGAATGATGATGTTCATAAACTCTCTCTTTGCAAATGCTAACCACCATTTATTTGGTATCCCACACTTGGTTTCTTCTCTTGTTTGCTTCAAATAATATCTGAATACCTCTGCTCATGTGGTGAGAAGGTTTAAAAAAGTATCCTCGAATATCTCCATGAACTAGATCTCTATACTCTATTATTACTTGAAACAAAACTTAAATGGTATTAATTTCTTAATAAGAAGATAAATAATACAATAAGAATACTTCTTACAAAGGGGCCGAATCCTCAAAATGTCTTTCAAAGTCATAAGTAGAAAATGTGAAAGATGTCCTAATCTAGAATGTTACAACAAAAAAAAAAAAAGTAAAGATGTAGGCATGTTTTTCTACAACACATATAATTGTTGCGAGTCCTACTGCTCCCACTCATCCTCAAAGTGAACCTATCATGTATTATAAATTCATTGGTAAAGAAATTCACAACATATATAGATCATTCTAAACGTGCTTTTATCTTTGTCCTATCAAACATGACAACACTAGTGCGAATTGACTAGGTATCACATAATAAATCTCAATTATAACATATATGTGTTTGATGCCAGAGTCCAATACTAATTTAGTAAAGATAGAAGTGTTAGAGGATATATACCTACTATGTGTGAATTGAGATCATTATTAGTTTTATTTGAACTGATAATGTTTGATCGAACTAGATTGAGAATTTGGTTTAGTGGTTTCTCAAAAGAAGCGATCTCTGTCGCATTTGCCTTCTTCGTCGAAAGAGAGAAATTATGTCGCCCGTTAAGAACAAATCCGACGAAAGCAAAGTCTTCGTTGCTTTTGGCTTCGCCAGCGGGACAAGTGTGACGCAGCTGGCGACGGAAAGATCTCTGTTGCCGAAGCCAAAAGCGACGAAAATTGACCAATCGACGACAGAATGCTCCAACGCCGAAGGGGTCATTCCTTGTAGTGGCATGTAAAAGTACTTTTTTGGAGATTGGAAATTGGAGAGGGATAACAAATCTTACATAGGGGCACTCTATGTATTCCTCGAGACGTAGAGTACATTGAATGTACAGAAATGGCTATAACAGAGTTTCTCTTATTCGTATTAATAGCGACTAACGGAGGAATGTGAAAATTAGTTAATAACGAGCTTTCTAGCTCAAACTACTCTCAAATAAATGAGAGCCAAATATCGATTTCCAGTATCGAACCTGTGACTTGTTGAACTGGATTACCACCAAACAATGAAACTATTGAGCCACTGACCCTAAAATTGGAAATTAAATGAGGTTTGATATGAATTTGATATGATTAGATAAAAAGTTTGATAGGATGTTGACGAAAAATTGTTGAGAAACTGAGGAGAAGTTGTGATGATGTACTAAAAATAAAAAAGTTGTT
>JBBMEG010000020.1:12117168-12173021 GCA_037832605.1 Cyclanthera cordifolia
TTAAATTATATGAACTGAATTTAAATTTATTATTGATTTAAATATTAGTTTGGATGTCATTTGTTTCATTTTAATCTCTATATTTTAAAAATTCAATTTTATAAATTTAAAATTAATATTAATTAAAATTGATTTAATAATGTTAATAATTTGAATACAAGTAAAGAATGTATATGAACATATTTATGATATTTATGGAGAAAGATGATATTTATTGTAACTAGAATTAAAATCTTAAAGTTAACTATTAAAATACAACTCATTTGAAAATTATAAAACATAGAAATTAAAATTGAATTTTTAAAATTTAAAAATTTAGAATAAAAGCGAAATTTGATATTTTTTAGTACAAATCGAAGAATATGGACAACAAATCCTTCATAAATAACACTATTACTGTAAAAATGAAACCGCAAGGGGGTGTTTGTTTGAGATTTTTTGAATTGTTTATTTTGAGTGTTTAGGTATGAGGAGTGTTTAAAAATTTTTGTTTTTATAATAGCTCGTTTGTTTGATAGTTTTAGGGGAGTGTTTAGAATTACAATCTTGTTTGTTTCATGGTTTTGGAAAAAAAACTTGCATAGTTTGTTTGTTTGTGGGGTGGTTTTGTTGTTGGTTTCGAGGTAATTGCTTATTTCTAGGGTGGTTTTGGTCGATTGATTGTAATAAAAAATTTAGAACATTTATTTTGTGAGTTTATGGAGCACTTATTAGGAACACATGAACTTTTATTGTAGGTTTATGGAGCATTTATTTGGGCACTTAAGTGCTCCATTTGTTGACTTCTCAAACAAGCATTTGATAAATATAATCCCTCAACATTAATTAAAACTCATAAACAAACATCTCCCGATGATTTTTTTTTTTTTTTTTTTTTTTTTTTTTTTTAAGAATCCTACTTTTAACCTATACTTTACCAAAAACAAATAGTCAATGAAAGAAGAAGACAGAGAAATATGGCCACAAATGAAATCTGATATTTCGTGGCGGCCCGTCTTCTTCTATAAATACTTACAATCCCATTTCTCTCAGCCTCTCACGGCGGCGAACCAGAGCATTATTCGCTACCAATGCAATTGCCGTCGTCTCTTCACCGCCTCTCTCCGGCCGTACCTTCTTCTTTCCCTTCACTCTCTCATCATCGTCTCTATTATCACAAATCCCTTCCGATGCTCCCCTGTTCTCAATCTCTTCCCAAATCCCTTCGAGTTCGCGCCATTGATGCCGCTCAGCCCTATGATTACGAAGCTAGAATCGCATCTCGTTTTCATAACTCTCAGAAGCTTAAAATCGCCATCATAGGGTTTGGCAACTTCGGTCAATTTCTTGCTAAAACAATCGTCCGTCAAGGTCATACAGTCTTGGCTTATTCTCGATCGGAACACTCCAATGCTGCTCGTAAGCTTGGGGTTTCGTTTTTTCCTGACCCGGATGATCTTGCTGAAGAACATCCAGAAGTGATTTTGCTTTGTACGTCGATAATTTCGATCGAGAGTGTTCTTCGATCGTTGCCATTGCAGAGGTTGAAGAGGAATACATTGATAGTTGATGTGCTATCAGTGAAGGAGTTCCCGAGGAGCTTAATGCTGGAGTTATTGCCTCCGGATTTTGATGTAATTTGTTCTCACCCGATGTTTGGACCTGAAAGCGGCGCGGAAGGGTGGAATGAGTTGTTCTTCGTTTACGAGAAGGTTCGAATTGGGTCGGAGGAATCTAGGGTTTCTCGATGTGAGAAATTTTTGAGTATTTTTGAGAGAGAGGGTTGCCAAATGGTGGAAATGAACTGTGTGGACCATGATAAGTATGCGGCTGGATCACAATTCATTACTCATACTGTTGGTAGGGTTTTGGATATGTTGATGTTGGAATCTACGCCGATTAATACTAAAGGGTATGAAACTTTGTTGGATTTGGTGAAGAATACTTCTGCTGATAGCTTTGATTTGTATTATGGTTTGTTTATGTATAATAAGAATGCGTTGGAGATGATTGAGAGGTTGGATTTGGCTTTTGAAGCTTTGAAGCAACAGCTTTTTGGGCGGTTGCATGATGTTGTGAGGAAGCAATTGTTTGGAAGTGCTGAGAAATTGCGAACTTTGCCTGAAATTCCTCCTCAAGATGGGGCTTCTCTTGCATTGACACCTTATTCAGAAGCTATCAGGCAAGGTCCCGATGCCTTTCATTTCTATGATGTTTACAGTATGCTTTTGTTCTTTGGTTCAACCATAATTTTTTATGAGCTTGGTGTAGTATGTTTTTTGCTTTGTCTGGTGTGCAATTTTCATATTAGGCTTTGTGTTGTCTCTTCTTGCGTCTGGATTAATGTTTTGATTGTGTGAACATGTTGAGTTTTCATCAGGGAGAAAGGGTTCAATGGTGAGTTGGTTTGGTAAGTGAGTTAGAAGTTATTTTGTGTTAGATGTTCGACTAGTCCCCCAAGCTCAACCTTGTTTTGAGGTCTCCTAGGCATGCTTCCTTGGAGCTCTTGGATTTGAAATCTACGAGTGAGTTTGAAATCCTTTGATGTCTCTCAAGTTTGGGACTTGGGATAGGGGAGGTGCCCCGGGCTACATAATTAGGCGAAACTCGACTTCCTGATTAAAAAAAAAAAGAAGATAAGATGCTCAGGTTAGTCAAATTGTTTGAAGGTGCTGATTGTTCTATCCTCGTTGATTTCAAAATAGAATAGATGTTCAGGTTAGTTAAATAGTTTGAAGATGCTGATTATTTTATCCTCATTGATTTTCTGAATGTTTTGTGATGTGTATCAAGATTGATTTGGTTTGTGGTTTGCTCAAGAAGAGATGAGAATTGATAAAATGTTGTGTTGTTCCTTGTGAGTGTTCAGAAGAATAAAATCTCTCTATATATCTTACAGGTTTCAGAACTTCTCTTTAACTTATGACTTCAAAGCTGCAAAACTTGAGGAAAATTCAAAGCTCAAAATTGCTATTGTTGGATTTGGTAACTTCGGCCAATTTCTTGCCAAAACTATAGTAAAACAGGGACACACTGTGTTGGCCTACTCCAGGTCTGACTACTCAGATGTGGCTAAAGAGCTGGGGATTTCTTATTTTTCTGATGCAGACGATCTGTGTGAAGAACACCCAGAAGTAGTTCTTCTCTGCACTTCCATTCTTTCAACAGAGAAAGTTCTCACGTCATTACCTTTTCAGAGATTAAAGAGAAACACTTTGTTTGTTGATGTACTTTCAGTGAAAGAATTTCCAAGAAATTTGTTTCTTCAAGTTTTACCCCCAGACTTTGACATCCTATGCACCCATCCCATGTTTGGGCCAGAGAGTGGAAAGAATGGATGGAACAATCTTTCCTTCGTTTATGATAAGGTTCGAGTAGGAAACGAGGAATCAAGAGCATACCGTTGCGACTGCTTTCTTGATATATTTTCAAGTGAAGGGTGTCGAATGGTGGAAATGTCATGCTATGATCACGACCGGCATGCAGCAGGGTCTCAGTTCATTACCCATACGATGGGAAGAGTTCTAGAAAAGTTGAGTTTGAGCTCTACACCAGTTAACACCAAAGGTTATAAAACATTGTTGGACTTGGTGTCAAACACTGCTGGAGATAGCTTTGATCTTTACTATGGTCTTTTTATGTACAATGCAAATGCCATGGAACAACTGGAGAGGTTGGACCTGGCTTATGAAGCATTAAAGAAGCAGCTCTTCGGTCGTTTACACGGTGTTCTTCGGAAGCAACTTTTTGAGGATGCATATAGGATCACAGATGTACAGGAAGATTCCAAGATAAAGCCATACGAGAACGGCAGTGCTATTTTAAGCTACTCTGATTCTCGTGATCTTCATTAGGAATCAACTTCCGCTTTCACTTCTTTGTAAGTGGTACATATGTCCGTTATTTAGCCTCAATCATTAAGTTATTTATGTAGACGTGTTTGCAATAGCTCTATCTTTTTTTCTGCTTGATACAAGTTTTTTTGTTTTTTCTTTCTATTTTTGATAATTATGTTTGTTTCTTTGCATGTTTTTTTGGTAAATTTTTACATTTTTTCAAAGCACTACTCAGAGGGTTTGATTGTGTAGCTTGGGATAAAAAGAGCCTGTTTCATTTATTTTTTTGTTTTTTTTAAATTGGCTTTGTAAATTGCTGATTTGAATTTTTTTTAAGTATAAAGCAAGAAAAGTTGTATGTGGAACTTGTAAGTAATGACCCTGTGATTGGCCTCCTCTCATTTTTTTTTTTTCCTCTCCTCTGACTCTGACTCTGACTCTGATTAAGATCAATGAAATTTTCTTGTTTCCTGTAAAAAAGAAATAATTCCGCCTACAACGACTAGTTTAGTATGATTTTCATTATTTTGATATCTATTATATTTATATTTACCTTGTATTTGTGTTTTTAAAAGCCAAACCAAAATTTGAAAGCTAAAAAATAGTTTTCAAATATTTGTTTTGGTTTATGGAATTTAATTAGGCTTTACGTACTTCCACAAGAGAAAGATGAAATTATATGTAAAAAATGAGTAAATACAAGCTTTACATTCAAAAACAAAAAAATGAAACTAAATAGTTATTATAGTTTTCACGAAACTAGTTTTTGGAATTTGGCTAGAAACTTAAAAGTGATGAGAAAATAAGTAATGACTAGAAACCAAATGATTGTGATACGGGACTTCAAATGATTATTGATTATCAACGAGGCTTGGGACAAGGGTGCACATCATCTGTCTATAAAAAAATGGAACCGCCATTTTCTACATTCTCACTTGGTTTTCTGTTATCTGTGAAATATCATTTTGAGAATGCATTCTGCTTATTCTTTTCTTATATCAGCGTTGTAAGGTTTATATCATGCACTCATTTTCCACAACCTTGAAAAAGACAGTCTAGCTATTATAACTGTGCTTGGGTGAGTTTTCTGAAAGTTTTATTTTGTTGTTTTGTTGAACCCTTTGTCCGTATTTTCCGTTCTCGTTTCTGAATTTTCTTGTCCTTTTAAAGTCATTTCTGTATTCTCCTTGTCCTTGGTACTAAGAGTTTTCCTCTTTTTTCCTCTTTTTCATTTATTATTGAAATGTTTATGAAGTTCTTAAAAGCATTTTCAACCACCGTTTTTCCCCTGCTCGTTTTAGGTTTGCTGGGCGTGTAACCAATTCAGCCATTTCAAAGGCATGATTGGCGTAAGCAAACTGTTCTCTACATTTTCTTTTCTTGATAGGAAACGAAATCATTTTCATTGACAAAATGATGAAAGTGTTACAAGGTAGAAGAAAAAACTAGGTTCGGAGCATTGTTACATTCTCATCTTCACTCTTGTCAACTTGGAAACAAAATTTAGGTGAGTTTCAAAGGATGCGCTCCTTAGATTCGATGTCGAACGTCTTGATATTAAGCATGTGCAGGCTGCAGGGAGAATGGTGAGTAATTTAAGGTTTCATTCTAGGAACTTTTAGGAAAACAAGTTCAGTTTTGGACGCTACAATGTGTCATCCTAGAGGGAATAGGATGAATTAGAAGTCATAGTAGAGGAATAAATTCTGGATTAGAAATGTAGGTAAGATTATCTTCTGGATTTGAGTTTGTAGATTTTAGGTTCTTTCTTTCTTATGGTCAATAAAATAGAAACCCTTGTTGTATTAAATAATTTGTACTTGATTTCTTTTCTCTTCATATTGTCTAGTGATAGTTCTTTCCCAAAGCCTTTTAGCAATCTTTATTCTTTCTTATGAGTTCCTTTATCCCACATTTTGGCTGTGAGTTTTACCAATGGACTGTCAATTCTAGTTCAGTCTTCCCTTGATCACTATTGACTTGTAAATGTCATCAAAATGAGCTTAGTTCAGCTGTAATTGATATATATCCTCGACAAAGAAGATCCAGGTTTGAATTCTCGAACCCCCAAGTATTCTCGATGAACTAAACAATGTCATTGACGTGTACGGATTTTTCTTTTTGTTGTCAATGGTTGGGAAATTGAATAGAAAGTAGCAAGGTTAAATGTCTGAATTTAAACATTGTTACGGGGTCAGGAGATTGTTATAGATAGAAGCTCAAGTTTGAGTATGTTTAAGTTGATCATAAGAAATCTACCTTTGCAGCTAATGGAGATATTTGAGTAATGTGTCAAATGTAGATTTTTAATAGAAAATAATTTGAGGTGGTAATTTGATTTTTTTTTTTTTTCTTGGTTCATTGAAAATATGGCAAAGGTCCCCATAGTTTCTTAATAAGTACATAAATTAGGTTAATGGGCTGGGCCAACTCAAAGTTTTGGCCCATTTGAGTTGGTGAGTTTATCGATTCATCTCCATATATTTATGATCAATCCAACTCAATAGGTATATATTTTTTGGATTATGAGTTTTTGTTTTTAATTCATATATACATTTCTCATTCATTTTTTATTATTTCTTTGAATTGAATTTATATAGTTAGATTATTCGAAATATATGGGTATTTTTGTGGAATAATGGTTAAAATGGAACAAATTATGGAATAAGTGTACGTTATTTTGAAACTTTAGGAATGTGATTCAAGCTATTAGAGATGAATATCTTTCGACATTTATGACCTTAACAATATTATTGTAGATATAAAGTTGTGGACATAGAGGTATTAATCGCGAGAATTCTGTATTATGATAGACTTAGTAACCAGGTTGTTGATTATTTTGGTCAAACAGAATAATCTTGACTTGGTAGAGATTTTTTTTTTCTTTTTGTTCTTAGCTCTATTTTGGAAGACGATTATATTGATTTGGTTGATTTTTAAATGCATATGTTTTTCTTTTAAAATAATAATAATTAATTCATTTATACCAATGCAACCCATGTCATCCATTTATCAAAGACAAATAAGAGATTGGTAATATTGATTATTATACTTTAGTAACGTTTTTAAAAGTAGAATTCACTCACTGTTGATTATTTGTAACATATTTAAACATTGTTGCTATTAATCGACTATTTGGTCCAACAATATTGGAGTACGAGTATGAGTAAAGTACTTAAATCTAGAACAAATATATAATGTAAAATCTTAAATTATGATTTATTAAACTTAACTTTTTTTTTTTTTTTTGAGATTACAACAATTTGAGAGGTGTGAATTCGAGTGATGATCGCACTTAAGAATGTCGCTCTTTTGACAATAAAGTAAATTTGTTAAAACATCATAAAAGTAGACATTTGTTTCATATACCAAATTTTAACATTTTATTTTAATTTTTTTAATTTTTTAATAAATATTTTATATAGCAAAATATTTAACTTTCATTGTAATTAATCATTTTTACTCTATTGTTTTTAATTAGTTTTAACATACTAAACCATCAATTGGTAGATAGAATGTCAAGCTCTTTGATGATTATCATAATTCTAATAAGGTATAAAAGAGGAGACGAGAACATCGAACATTTATTAGCTTAGTTGAGTTGGGTGGATCGCACAATAAGCCTCTCTCGACCCTCTCTTTCTCATGTCTTTATTCAAGCTTCTCGCCTTTTGAGATCTGGTCTATCATCAACTCAGTCAGATCTTCTTGTTTGCTTGCTTTTCTCAGGCGAACTTTAACGGATTTGATCGGCATTTCGTGCGGAATTCGACCTACTCATTTAAGATAACTGACGTTAACCCAAATTAATTCTAGGCCTCTCCAAGAACCAATTCAACGCATAATTTTTTACTTTTTGAACCCAACTCAATCCAAATAAATTGATAATTCATAAATTGGGTTGGTTTTGATTGAACACCCGTAGTCTTAACCCAAGAAATATTATATTTGAAACTAACCATTAAAAAAAAGAAAAAAATGCAATCGAAAGAACAATGCATTTCTATGAGAAATGGGTCCCTCGACGAAGCTGAGAGCGTGGCATTCCACTTGTTCCAAACTCATGGCAGCCTCAGATTGTTCATACTTCCGTAGTCAGGCCACCCTCCTTCCAACTTCCAACCATGGCCGCACCTTCAATCCACGTCTCTTCTTCTTCCCGCTAAAACAAAATCCCACTTCCCTTTGCTCCAAAATTCCAAACCCCAAATGGCGAAATTCTCAATTCGTCCCCATAAAAACCCTTTTCTCGCTCGTTCCACAAACCCCCACGGTTCAATTTTCCACTCTGCTTCACCCACTCGCTTGATTTCTCGCCATTATCTTCATCGATTGAGCCTCCGAGTTCATTGCAGCATCAAGGAGAAAGAAAATGTCAAGGCCAACGAAGAGATTCCCCCTGTTCTTTCCGGGCTCCGTGTCGATGAATCGAAGCGAATTGTGCCTGTTTCGAAATCTGAAAACGATTCGAGCTCTGGAAATGGGTTTGATGATGTGGGTTTCGATTCGAATTGGCCGCCGTGGAAGAATGTTCCTGAGAGGTATAAATTGATCGGCACCACTGCACTTGCCTTTGTTATCTGCAACATGGATAAGGTCTGATGGGTTTTTTGATTTTCGGTATGGTTTGTTCTTGAGATGTTTTTTGTGGGATTTAGTTAGGTTTTTTATTGTTGGCAGGTGAATTTAAGCGTTGCTATAATTCCTATGTCGCATCAGTTTGGGTGGAATTCTTCTGTGGCTGGCTTGGTTCAGTCATCTTTCTTTTGGGGTTATGCTTTGAGCCAGTTGCCTGGTGGATGGCTTGCCAAAATATTTGGAGGGAGGTCAGTATTTAAATATTAATGTTAGCTGGTTTGTTGTTTCTTTGTTTATTATTATTTTTTAAATTCAACAACCGTGGGTGATGTGGAATTCAAACATGTATCTTATTGGTTACTGCTCTTGTTTCTTTAGTGAACCTATTATTTGTTTTTGATTACTTGATCATTGAATTCGTTGGCTGAATTGAAAGTTTAATACTATTGTTTAAAGTTGGGTTACAATGATCCAGAATCTTTGGCCTTAAAAAACCTTCGCACATCAGAGTTTAATCGGTTTCCTAAGTGTAAGTTTTCAAGATTTCTTGTTTGGTTGTTTCTTAACTCTTTTGATAATTGTTTTGTTCTTTGGTTTTATATTTTTGAAAGTTAACTATATAATAGCTTTGGAGGTCTCAGGTTTGAAACTCACGAGCGAATTTAGTTGTAAAGTTTCTTGTTGTCTCCCAGATCCAGGCCTTGGGACGGTTGTGGTGCGATTTTCTTGGGTATGTAGTGGGGTAAAGTTGAATTCTCATTTATGAGAGGAAAAAAAATTGCATCGAAGACGCTGAACATTATAAATAACATCCCTAAAAATTCGTTTATTCCTCTCTAGCCAAATGTTCCAAAGTAAAGCTCTATTGAATGCCGTCCAAAAGATAGCATTTTGTCCATCAAAAGGAGCACCATCCATAATCATGAAAAGACACTCCCGAATATCATTTGAGAAGACCACACACCAACCGAAAGCCTCCAATAAAATGTTCCAATAACCCCAAGCAAAAATACAATGAATAAATAGATGGCTAGCAGTTTCAACACTAGAATGACACATAGAGCACCATGAGGGTGAAAAAGCCATATAAGGCATGCATCTCTGTAAACGATTCGATGTATTAACTGCTCCCAAGCTAAGCTCCCACATGAAAACCTCCAATTTTTTGGGAAAATAGCCTTTCCATTAGTGAAGAGTAAAAATGTTTAAAACTCGTAACATCCCTCCCTTGTAGACTCTCAACCAGAGATTTTACCGAAAACACTCCAAAGGGGTCAAGGGGCCAAATCCAACCGTCTTTAGTCGTAGAAATACGAACGCCAGATAAAACACTTTGCAATATAACCCATTCATCGGCCTCTCATTTACTTTGTTCTTTGGTTATGGGTGGTTTCAAAAACGATTTTGAAAACCAATAATAGTGAGTTATGAGCATCGTCTTTAAAAAGAAAAATCAATTGGGTCCTTAATACTTTCCGTGAATCGTTTATTCTGGGCTGGTGTTTGTCTAATGCCCCTACCCTTCGACGTCCTTGTTTCTTTTTTCCTGATATCTCGATTCTCGAGCAGCTAGTTTGCTTGAATTCTCATCTTGATTGAACTTTGTTTTGCCATACTGCCATTGAACTTGTTATGCGCTACCAGTGTCCAGTCAATATCAATGGCAATAGTCATGCTTATTTAATATCTTTTTTAATCAGAAAAGTTTTGGAGATCGGAGTACTGACTTGGTCGCTAGCCACCATGCTCGTACCATTTCTTGCTGGATATATGCCTGGACTAATATTAACCAGGATTCTGGTGAGTAATTTCTCTGTTTTATCTTCAATCATAGCCTTGAAGTTTGTTTTTTGTTTTTTATTGTTTCTTTTTTTATTTTGTAATAAACCGAGCTTTCATTGACATAAAAATGGAAGGATAGATGGCCATTCAAAAAAAATGAGCCCACATAAAACAAGGATGGAGCCTACACTACAAGAGCGGCTTGCATTGACATAAAACTGAGCTTTCATTGACATAAAAAATGAAAGAATAGATGGGCATGCGAAAAAAATGAGCAAGGAGGATGGAGCCTACACTACAAGTACGGCTTCCAATTTAGAATAGTCTAACCTAGTGAATAATTACGAAAACAGATTTGTCACTAAAGCTTAAAGAGAAACCTAGAGTCTAATGAGAGATCAAATAGAACAATTGGGGGCTGTTTGACGTTAATAACGAACTATTACAAATGAGTTTTTATAACTCCTTTTCAAATAATCAAATCTAAACGAGCTATTATAATCAACTCAAAATAATCACCCTTTTATAATCACTCAAAATAATCATTCATTTTTAATCACTCATTTTAACCACTCAAAATAATCATTCATTTTTTATCACTCATTTCTAACCACTCAAAATAATCATTTATTTCTAACTATTCATTTCTAATGATTTATGTCTGATTATTCATTTCTAACCACATCCAAATGAGTTATTGTCTGCAATCTCTCTACAAAATGCTTCATCCAAACGAGTTACTAGCTACAGTTCTTCCACAAATAACCACACCCAAATGAGGTATTACTAAAACTCAAATTTCTAATCACTCAAAATAACCTCTCATTTATAATCATTTAAAATATTCTCTACAATTTCACATCCAAAAACACCTTCTTGGATGTCTCTCTGTTCCTCGAAAAATTCTATTGTTTCTCCCACCCTAAAGACTCCATATAGTAGCACAACCTCCATCCTGCCATGAAAATTTTCATTTCTCTTGAAAAGGAGGATGGCCTAAACGCTCAATAACCATCTCCCTACAATTTACTTGGGTATTCCCTTTGATTTATAATCGTCCCAATCTTCATACTTCCAATCTTATGACTAATTAACTTTCTAAGCACTATTTTTCACTGCCTATAGGTTGGTATGGGAGAAGGAGTTTCACCATCAGCCGCAACTGACCTTATTGCCAGGCAGGTTTAATTTTTATAATTGTTGATAGACATTTTAGTTGTATGCAATATCTTCACATTTTTCTTGGATTTTTCTGAACATTCATATTATTTTATAAAGTGTTATCCTAGCTATTAATTGGATTCAACTAAGGTAGTCGTACATATGTTTCATGTTTTTTAACCATTTTCATATATTACTTTTCATGGATGACCGAAATTCTTCATGAACTCTGTTTCTTTTAATTTGGTCTTCGAAATAAAAGTCTAAGAACATTATGGTCTACGTATGAAATTTCCCTCTTCAAGCTTTGAACTAGTTTCAGGATGTCTGAGTTGCTTTTAGTTTTGTTTGTCTCATCATTCTATTTTTAGAAGGTTCTTGGCTTTCCATTTGCCAAAACATTTTACTCCAGTGTTCATGTAGAGGAGGATGTCGTTGATGGAAACTATGAACTGATTTGTCATTTTGATTGCTGCATGCAGGTCGATTCCTCTGCAGGAACGCTCACGGGCAGTTGCATTTGTTTTTGGTGGGCTGAGTGTAGGAAGCGTTTCCGGGTATGTTCTTTTTATGGTCCTGCCCAGTGACCTTCATTGTTGGGGAAGCTTTAATTATATAAGTGAGAAGTTTGCAACAAGTATGTTCTTGAAAAGTTGAATGTGAGACATGGATAAGAAAGAATATTGTTACATTTAACCAAAGACAAACTTGAACTTCACTGAAATTAAGGGTGTGTTTGGGATAGAATTGACATTCCATCTTCTGTTTTTCAATTCAAACATATATTATCCGTTTGATAATCATTTGGCTTTTTTATTTTTAAAGTTGTACTTGTTTTCTCATCCTCTCTTTGCAATGTAATTCAATCTTCATTAAGAAAATATTTGAATTCTAAGCCAAATTCTAAAAACAAGTACAACTTTTTTTAAACTATGCACATGTTCGATGATCATTTGGTTTTTCAAAAACTAATGACTATGAAAGGAGGATTAAAATTTTGGTTTTCTAATTTGATTGTTTGTGATAGCATTTTAGTGAAATAATTCTGATTTGAACTTCTTTTTCATTGGCAGACTTCTATTGGCTCCTTCTCTCATCCAAAGTTTTGGTTGGGAATCCGTGTTCTACCTTTTTGGATTTCTAGGGATAGCCTGGTAAGTAATTCACCAGTTACTATCTTTCTTTTGTTATTCATACATCAAGAGAGAAAAAAGTTATTAGGATTAACTAACTTTACCAAGTTAATCTTAACTAAATATAGGTCTAATTATAGATTCGCGTTTATTAGGATGAATTTTATTTGTACATTCAAAATTTTGAAGCATTTTACACCGACAATTTTTTTTTGAAAGTTTTTATTTTCTTAGTTTTTCAAAAAGTTTTTCCAAATTCTACTTGCTTCTTACACAAATTGGTTTGATATGTACGTATATTTTTCAGTTCAACTACATTTAGGAGGGGAGGATTTGAATCTTCAACCTCTTAATTCGAGTGTACATGTCAATTATTACTGAACTAAGCTCACTTCGACATCTGGTTGGATTTTTAGCCAGTTATTTTAGCAAAAGTGATTAAATTAAAATTGATTTTTGGTTAATGTTTTGTGGATTGTTTCACTCTTAATGAACTGTTGGCTAAAAATGTGATGTAAAATGATCGATTGACTAAAATGCACCTCCCAAATCAGGTTTATTTTCTCTAGTGCTTCTTACTTAATCACTTGACCAATCCCCAAGTGATTTTAAAATGGAAATGGATGAATAGGAAAGGATGATGGGTTGAAGGTTTTGTGGTTGAAGGTTTGCAGGTTTCCAGTTTCTGAATGAACAGCCATCACAATCCCTTAAATCCATTTCAGGTTCTTCACACACACTCTTTAATTTAACCAAACAAGATTATTCAATGTATGATTAACATAATAGTGGTTTGTGTAAGAATTAATTAGTAATTTTTATTTTTATTTCTTTAGCACCCGATTCCGTGTCGGGACACCTGAAGAAGAAATCAACAACACCCTTGAAATTCCAACATCTACCTGCTGCACTCAAGGTATCTTTCTGTATATATGTATACACTCACTCTCGATTTTCTTTTTTTGTCTACTTATATTTAGGCATAATTAATCTATATTATCCTTCGAAGGAAAATTGTTTTCTTATCCTTTCTCTACAAAGATTTGAATTCTTAACAAAGTTCCTTTTTTTTTTAACTTGGCTTGGTTTATGAAGTATATGTAACAAATAGATAACAAACAAATTAGGTTTTGCTTGAATTATGCAGTTTGACCAGGTATAAATTTATTAATTCTATCAAAATTCACACTTTTTAAAAAATATATCTGATGTCTTTTCTTTCTTTCTAGTCATATTAACTATGTAGTAGATATATTACATGAGAATACTTCTGTTAACAATTATTGGAATAAAAATTTATTAGAAGGTAAAAATGCAATTGAATGTAGTTGAAAGTTTATAATGCAGAAATGGATGATTTTTTTTTATTTTTTTTTTCCATTCACTTTTCACTCCCCATTTGGTGATTCAATCTAATTTGATTATTTTCCTTAGAAAAAAATAACATATTTTATTCGTGATATTTGAATGTAATTGATTTATATTTGATTAGGAAGTACCATGGAAGGGGTTTATGGAGTATCCACCAGTATGGGCAATGATATATACACATTTCTGTGGGAGTTGGGGTCACTACACGTGTCTCTCTTGGCTTCCTACTTACTTTAGGTATTTATTTATTTCCACTTCAATTTTTTCTTAATTTTTTCTTCTTCTTAAATTTTCCAATTCCATGCAGTGAGGAGTTGAACCTTAATTTGACTGAAGCAGCTTGGGTAACCTAACACCTCTCTCTCTCTCTCTCTCTCTCTCTCTCTCGGTTCATTGCATGAGATAGTTAATTACTAAACAAATAAAAAGAAAAAATTTGTGTCGATAAATTTTAGGGAGAATGAGATCAAACAACTTGAACAAGATCTTATCGACAAGTTGTTTGTTAGTTTATATAATTAAATTTACTCCGACTCCTCTCTCCAACCTATCAGCTTAAACTTTTGGGTTAATTAGTTGTTTAACGTAATTCAATATTGTTCTTCAGTGTCTTTGAGTTGTAAGGGAGAATGAGATAAATTTTAGATTAAAATACTGTTTTGTCTCTATTTTCAATAAAACTTAAAGAAATTTCTAGATCCTATCTAGGATAAGAACATATTTCCAAAATTTATAGAGGAAATACTACTAGAACCTAATTCTTTTATATGAGAAGTTAACAATAAACTAACTATAGATTTATTTGAAGTTCAAGGACTATAATTGAAAATTTGAAAATAGATGTTCTAAAATTAAACTAGTGTCCAAGTACAAAGACCAAAATGGTATTCAAACTTAAATAGAAATCTTACGGAATATTTTAAGTGGGAAAACTTGGAAATAAAAGTTTTTAGAGAGAAAAAAAGAGACGGATTAGAGAGAAGAGCTGTAGAGCAACACTACAGTCGGAGAGAGCGTGAATGATATTTTAAAAAGAGAGGAAAAAAGAATTAGAGAAATGTTGATGTTTTCTATCCAGAAAATGAAGAACCAACCAATAATATGTAAAAAGTAATGAATTTGACAACATAGAACTGTTTCGAATTTGTGTTGTGTGAGGATTTAACTTTCTTACAAGTCCTAGAAACTATTCAACTCAGGTCTCCATCCTCCCACCGCTGGCTTCAATTTTTGTGACGAGCATTGCATCGCAATTGGCCGATAACTTGATTTCCAATGGCGTTGATACCACGATTGTATGGAAAGACGGAACTCCATCAGTTTCTTTTGAAGAAGCATCCCATTCACAATTTGTTTGATCCTTTTCTATTTCCTATATGTAGGTAAGAAAGATTTGCCAAACAATTGCCTTTGTGTCTCCAGCAGTTTGCATGACTTTGTCCTCTGTTGATTTAGGGTTACCACCCTGGGAGGTTGTAGCAATTCTAACCAGTGGCTTAGCCCTCTCTAGTTTTGCATTATCCGGTAACAGTTTCACATCGACACTAAGATTCTCGAAATCGTTTTCGTAGCTATTGGATTGAAATTATCTGTTTGTTGCAGGGCTTTACTGTACTCATCAAGATATGTCGCCCGAATATGCTAGTATCCTTTTGGTATGTAGACTCAATATGTTCCTGATTTGTATTTCTATTTCTAGTAGCTCACGCGGTCGATCTTATCTAGTCTCGTATAAACATTCTCTTCAGGGCATTACGAACACCGTCGGAGCAATACCCGGGATTGTAGGAGTTGCTCTCACTGGCTTTCTTCTTGATTCAACTCATTCTTGGAGTGTAAGTTGACAACTTCCTCTTTTTTTTCCTTACCACTTCATATACTTCATTCATATCCTCGTAGTTTTTCGCACATCCTCAAAACTCCATGTTTGTTATGTGTAGATCTCGTTGTTTGCCCCGTCCATCTTCTTTTACGTGACCGGGACAATCGTTTGGTTAGTCTTTGCCAGCAGTAAACCTAAAACCTTCACTAAGAATGAATAGTGTAGCATTTACGAGATTAACTGAATCCCATATTCAGGTTCTTCTCAGTTGTATATCTATAGTGAATAGAATACTAAATCTACATGTATATTCCCCAATAATAAGCATATTATTTATCATGTACGATTTGGTTTCTCCCTTTGTTTAGCCTCACTAGTCAGAGTAGTCCTGCAAAAGTCGCAAATGTTCTGTAGATTTGGTATCTTTTGCTTATCATGATACCAACAGATTGGTTTTCTGTTGGTAAATGTAGTGGATTCGAAGAGGAAGAATTAACCAAATGGTATAATTGTTCTCTCTTTTTAGAAAATCTGGAACTGTTCTTAGTTCCATTCTATATGTTGTCACCTATTCTATCTGCAAGCTGGGAGAACAATGTTTGGGATATGAATGATTACAATTGAAAAAGGGGAACCATTATTGGTTCAGATGATTTACTATTAATTGATATAATTAAATTTACTCCAATCTACAGGGTTAAGCTTTTCTCCCTATTTAAAATTAATTTCATAGGGCATTTATGAAGTGAGTAAGAGTGTTATTTGATATAATTAAATTAACCTCAACTTATCAACTTAAACTTTTAGGTTGATTGGTAGTTTACTCAATATTTACATAATGAGGTTTCAATGAAGGTATGTTCCCTGATGAATTTACATAAACTTTTTCCGTTTAGCAGCATAGTTTGACTATCCTTGGCTTTTATATGATATTCCTCTCTGATCACTTCGCCTCGAAAAACCATGAGGTCGAGGTCAAGCTCTTCAAACAACCTTGGGTTTAGGGTTATAGGATTTGTGATTATGGTGCAACCATCTGGCTCTATTAAGCGATAGTGCGGCATGAACTGTGGTGTCAGCGTCTAGGTTGAGCAATAGTAATGTGATTCCTTTCGGTAAAATTGAGAGTTAAATCAGTGTTGAAAACTGGTGGCATTTCTCTTTTGATATTTGTGGCTGTACTAAACAATTTACGATGCACCTCGAATATTATCATGATCGGGATCATATTGCAACTGGTGGCATTTCTTCATTTTTCTAGTTTTAGCTTTTAGTTATTTATATTAGAAAAACAAGCAGTAGGAAAAAAAACCAAATGTTACAGAAAGGTTATCATATTATGTAATTCTACTTACAGATTGCTTAGAACAATGTGCATATGCTCGTATTTTCTCCGACCCCATAAAGCTTGTGGTCTCAACATTTCTTCCCATTAATCAATGCCATAGGAGTGCACTGAAATGAAGGAAAATGAAATGAACAAAGCTAATTGTTAGGATAATTAGTTCTCGGGGCAGCCTAGTTGGTTGAGACTACAGAGTTTGAGGTATGTTCTCTCAGACGTTTTTGATTCGAGACTACTAGGAAGCGTGAAATTAGAAAACTCTTAGAAGAATCTCGAATTTGGGCCTTAGATGTTGGTACATACTCTAGATATAGGAAAGCAAAGCTCGATTCTTCAATTTCCAAAAAAAAAAATTGTTAGGATAATTAATAGTAATGGGGAAGGAATGATGTCAGAAATATTGGTTCTGGTTGAAGCAACTTTCAATAAAGAAAGTATTAGTCAACAAGAGACAAACTGATTGGCAGAGACTTGGATTTTTCAAGCTATTCTCTTTTAGAGGTCCTAAATTCGTAACCCACAAGTCTAATTATAAAATATCTTGTTGTCTTATGGTTCGAACTTTGAAACGAACGAACGGATATGCATGCCTCGAGTATGTAGTAAGGTGAAAATTCGATTTTCGATGATTAATAAAAATATTGAGAAATTCCAATAGTCATTCACTAATATAGTTTTGATTATAATGAAAGTTCACTTCCATCCTTAGATCAAGAGTTTAGAGGGATAAAATATGAAATATTAAAGATACATTGGGGTGGCTGCAAATTAAAAAAAAAAAAAAAAAAAAAAAAAAAAAAAAAAAAAAAAAAAAAATTGAATATAGCCCTAATCTTTGATTAAAATATTGTACTTTGAAACCCATTGGGGGACACCCCTTTGACCAACCCTAGTTTATGTATATATATATTAAGACATTTTTGTTGTATCTCTAAGATATGCTACTTAGATTTTTATGTTATAAGCTGTGGTTATTAAAATCTATTATAATAATCTATACCTCAAAAGCAGGTTGTTTATAACATAAGTCTCAATTTCTATGTTACAATGTAGACTAAAAACAGATTTGATTATTCCATATCAATGTTAAATCACAAACATTTTAATAGAAATTGTCAGTACCGTTTGATTTGTAATTCAGTTCAATACTCATATCATTTATCCGATTCTAAAAATTGATATTTGGCTTCCGGTTATGTTCTTTATGCAGAGTTTGGAGGACCAAAAAAAAAAAACCACAAACATTTTTACCCTCTAATCTCTACCTTAAAATTTAATTGTTTTAGGAAATATAAGCTTCCGACAACGTAAAATTAACAATTTTAGCAAAAGAAAATGTTATATATAATATGGATCCAAAACATCACGACATAAAATGAGAAGTTCATTACCAAAAAGGCCAACAATGTTCCTATCTCTAAAGCAAACACTAACACTAGCTAAACTCCCCTTGACAATAGGGATGGGCCCGATCGACATTCTCTCACTTCCTCTTTTTGGCAG
This sequence comes from Cyclanthera cordifolia, assembly GCA_037832605.1. NCBI lineage: Eukaryota > Viridiplantae > Streptophyta > Magnoliopsida > Cucurbitales > Cucurbitaceae > Cyclanthera > Cyclanthera cordifolia. The sequence goes on from JBBMEG010000020.1 coordinate 12,135,679, forward strand.
GTGGCTGAGGTATTTCCTCCTCGTCATCTTCATCGTCATCTTCTTCATCTTCATCCTCGTCATCGTCATCTCCATTATCGTCATCGTCTTCATCTCCGTTGTCATCCCCATCTCCAGCTCCACCATCGCCATTAGCTTCAAGGTCATCCTCTGGATCACTGTCTTCACCATCTTCACCTCCTGAGAAATCTTCATCGCCTTCGTCATCATCCAGATCATTTGCGTCGTCGTCGTCTTCATCATCATCCTCTGTTTCACTGCCATCTTTGTTTTCCTGATCAGGGCTTTTCTTTTGGTGAAGTTCAGCAAAAGGGAACCTAGGAGAAGAGAGAAGGCCTAATAATCTCAAGATCCAACCTAAAAATATTAAGTGAACACATCAATGACATGAAATTTGATTACCTTTCCTCAACTGCAGCCAATCCTGGTAGAGCATTGGCATCATTTAACATAGCTCCAGCCTGAAAATAAAACTCAATTATGTTGAAAGGTAAATTCAAGATTCAAGAAAACTGTTACTTAATTACTCGTTCTCAACAAGATTAAGAAATTGCACACTATCAGGTAAAAAAAAAAAACAAGACTTCCAGTAATGGTTTGTCTGAAACATCTAATCAGAGAAAAGAAGAAAACTTCAAGATATGGCTCTTCGGTCCTCAACTCTTCAATCAGAATACACTTTTGCAATAAAACTCACCAAAATTTTAGGACGAAATAAAAAAATGTTAATAATTTGAAATTGAGGAACGAAAACATAAAGGAAAATTGTGAGAACTTTTGCGCTACCTTCCTGTACTCTAACCAATCAGTCAAAAAAAAAAGAAAAGGAAATCTAAAATCGTGGTTGTATGGACCAACTTACACGCACAGGCAAGACTGAAGTGAACCCGTAACCTTTTAGACTCTCAACCCCTCTTTGACAGCTAATCGACTCATAATAGTTGTTGTAACCAATCAGTCAATTTTATGAGATGCTAGGACATGATGAACTTAAACTTGATTCCTAGAAGCAAAAAGGGAAATACTTGACAGCCATATCAAGGCACAAATTACATATCACGTCTTTCCTATACAACGGTTCATGAGAAACTAGAAAGCATTAGTTGATTAGTAACTCCCAACAACCACCAAGTGCAAAGGGTAGCTAAACCTCGATGAACAAAAATCCTACAAAATAAAAGATATAAATATCAAGGAAGCAAGTCCTGATGCAAAATTCTTAGAGATCTACACACCAGCAGAGGCATTCTGTTTCAAATCCATCAACATGGACCATATGCAACATCCCAAAACTACGAATAATCATTTCTAAGTTTCTAATACAATATCCATTATCCTCTAAAGAAGCACGATTTTTACATAATTCAACATACGTGTAGCAGAAAGAAAAAGGATTTCAACACAAGGCTACATCAAACACATCACTTCAAACACAGGTCAATATCCAACATTTCTAGCCAAACGTTCGAGTATGTAGCACCCAATAAAGAACAATGACATAAATACCCGGTTACCACAACCAGAAAAGAAAACAAACGAGTGAGGGTAAAAGAAAAACTAACAAAACAAGAGTTCAAGAGCTATAGACACCACAAAAGGAACAACACACGAACAAAAAAAAACCTCAAAGTAAACGCATAGAGCAGAGAAATGTAAGCTTCGAAAAGTAAAAACAAGGTCTAAATCAGTAGAATTCATTGGGAAGAAAAAAAAAAAAAAACCCATCAAAGATTAAGGTCAAATGAGGGTTTACCGCCGCCAGAAGGCAAGCCAGGGAGTTTACAGTGGCAAAAACAGTCTCGACCGCCATAGCTTCCAAAACAGAGCGAACCCACATGGTTCTCTCGACGAAGCCCGCGCCGCCCAACTCCATTGCCGCAAAAACGAGCTCAAATGAGAAGGAAAAGAAGCAATGGCGAGAGAGAGAGAGAGAGAGAGGAGAGAGATATGGACTTGGTAGTGATGAAGAGAGAGAAGAGAGATGGATGGGGGTTTCTGAGATTTGGGGGAAAAGATGGGTTTAGTCCAGTTAGGGCAAACCTTGGGGGTTTGGTCCAATTAGGGCTTTGTTTTTGTTTTCTTTAGAAAAATAAATAAATAAAATAAATAAATAATTGCAACCATCAATAATACTATGGTGTAATAATTAAGTATTTAAACTTTTAATTTGAGTAATAAATCTCTAAGTTTGAAAAGTGTTGCAATTAAGATTTTATAGTTAGTTTCAAGAAATTTTCACATGTGTGAAGAGGGTAAAATTGTCCAAAAAGTTATTTATTCTTTATTTATCTGTTTAAAAATTTATAACCAGACAAATTCATAATTTCTTAACACTTATAAATTTATAATAAAAAAAAATCAAGAATATTTAAAAAATGGATTAATTATTTTTTAAAAAATCCGATTTTTTTTTTTTTCCGTGACATAAAATATAACTGATTATTAATATAATATTAATAAAAATATTCAAACGCTGCAACTAAAGTAACTCAACAAAAAATAAATCAAAATTTTAATTAAAAAAATTCGCGATAAAATTTTTTTTTAATATTTTTTATTCAATTTTTTAATTTTAAAATATTCTTGAAAAAATTATTCTTAATATTGAAAAGGCTGGTTAATTAACAAATATACACATTTAATCAACTCATTAGTTTATAAAATTTTTATTATAAATTTACAGGAGTAACAAATTATGAATTTATTTAATTATAGGCTTTTTAGAGTGACAAAAAAAAAACTAACATTTTTTGGACAATTTTACTCTTTTTATACACGTGAAAATCTCTTAAAATTAACTTAATTGTGTTAATTGCAACACAATTCAAATTTTATGGCAGGTAATTACTCAAATTGAAAGTTTAAAAACTTAATTGTTACAAACATCATATTTTATCGGTAGTTAGTGCAATTTTCCCATAAATAAACAAACAACACAGGTGAGTTTAAATTTTTTTTTTTTTTGGGAAAATTGCACAAACTACCCCTAAAATATGTTGTTTGTAATAATTAAGTCTTAAACTTTGCAATTAACACTCATAGGTTAATTTTAAGAGATTTTCACCTATGTGAAGAGAGTAAAATTGTCCTAAAAATAATTTTAGTCTTTATTTTCTCTCTCTCTCTAAAGCTTTGTAACTTCTTATCTCTTGTAAATTTATAATGAAAAAATTATAAATTAATTGATTAATTTAACATTAAAACAAAATAAAATACATGTTCACTTCTTCGTAATTTGTCCTTTATTTTTTGTTTTTTTTTTATATCTCTAAATGAAATTTAGATGCACCATTGTTATCTTTTGCACAATTCTCATTTTCAACCAACGATGCAAATATTTCTTTCAAAACGTCACATACAACAAAAATCACCGGAAAAATATATAATGCACCCCACATTAATATTTTTTTTAATTCATATAAAACTAAACAAATCAAGATTATATATATAAATATATAGATATATAGATATTTTAAATCAACTATATGCAACAGAAATTCAAATATGATGTTACATCAATTTGTTAGTTTTTAGATGACATAGATCATTTTTTTTCCTAATCTTATAAGATTTTTATTCTATGTATTGTTCAAAAATACAAATTTTTTTGAAATTTAGACCAAATAGACACACTAGTAAAAGATGACAAAGACAATATTTAAATTAAAATTTTAATTTTTTTTCAATCTCATATTAATTTACAAATGTACACATTTTAAAAATTCATTAGTTTTACAAAATTTTCATTATAAATTTATAAGAGATAAGAAATTATGAAGATTTTAGAGAGAAGAAAATATTAAATTTTTTTTGACAATTTTATCATATTCACACATGTGAAATTTTCTTAAAATTAATTTAAAGGTGTTAATTGCGAGATTTTTCAAACTTGAGTGAGTGATTACTCAAATTGAAAGTCTAGAGACTTAATAGTTACAAACATCATACTTTAAGACTGGTTTATGCAATTTTTCAAAAATAATTTATTATGTCAAAATAATGTACATAATTTAAAATTCTAGAGCCTCCCCTTTCACAAAAAAATAAATAAATAAATAAATAATAATAATAAATATCAAAAATAATTTAGTAGGTAAATTCAAATGTATGCCAAAAAGTTTGCCACGTGATAGAAATGGGATACGAGTGCGATCTCATCCAAATCTCTATATTTATATGACATTGTCCACTGTAAACATACACTATCATAACTGTGTTTTTTGTTTCATGCTAAAGGTCTTTTATCAATGTTCATCACTTATATACCTATGATCTTCTCTTCTTTTGATCAGTGTGTGGCACTTTATTTGTATATCAACAATCATTCCCTCGAATAAAGTTCCATCAAACCTCTATATGGGTACATCTTCTGTATTCGACACGAGATGATTATATCCATTACTAAACAAAGACCGAGCATCCCCTCAAATAGTCAATGCATCTAGATGACATTCGAATATCTCCTATTTTCGTGAGAATACACCACTAGTTTGATAGACCAAATTTTTCGCAACGACTATTATAGGGTTTGTTGTCTCATTCCCCTACTTGTACTAAAACAAAAAATCACATTTTTTTTAAAAGATAAAAAAACATACTTACTTAAGAGAAGATGAAACATGTGTAGAGATTTAGGTAAATACAAGCTTAAATTTGAAAAACCAAAAACGAAAAGGAAATGGTTATCAAATAATACATTAGTTTTTTATTTTAAATTTAAGTTTGTATTATCTCACGAATCAAGTACATAAATGCGATGTATGAATTATGTATTTTTGTCTAATTAATTACTTATCTCAGACTTTCATCATCAAACATAAAAGTAACTAATATTTTATTCGCCAAACAATGACGAATTACTACATCAAATCTTAGAAACTAAATTATAATTTTTCGAATTATTAAAGATTTTACTAAATCATAAGAACTAAAGTATTGATTTTTAAATTTTAGAGACTAAATTCTAATTTTAACTTATCCGTAAAAACTAAAATTATAATTTACTCATATAAATAAATAAATAAATAAATATATATATATATATATATATATGCTTATGTTATGATTTGATTTTTTTTCTTTTTTTTAACATCCATTATTATTGGATTTTTTAAAAAAATTCTCAAATTGTGTTGAATTAAAAAAAAAAAAAAAAATTAATTAACCTGAAATTGGTTTAAAATGCAGAAATTGATGGAATATGAACTGAAATTTTATTTTTCTAAAAAAAAAAAGGAAATTATATTATGGAGCATCGTCATCTAGAGATGTCTCAGCGTAACTGAGCACTGGCGAAATGCTGCGAAGGCAACCTAGCAAGATCGAGGTCAAAATCGAAGACAAGGAAGAACTCGAACAAGCTCGCAAACGCGCCGCCGCCGCCGCCACCACCACCTCCGACGCTAGATCCGCCATCGCCTCCCTCCTCCACAACCTCGATCGCAACAAAGATCCTTCCTCCAAAGCCCAACGCCTAGGTATCTCATCTTGAAAGCATTCAACAAAATGGAGGTGGAGGTGAAACTACGCCTTCCGGATTCCGATTCCCACGGTCAGGTTTCAACTCTTTTTTCGCCTTTCCATGTTAAAACCCACCGCCAAGAGAATTTCTTCTTCGACGGTTCGTCTGGTGAGCTATCTGCTCGCCGAGCGGTTCTCCGTATCCGATTCTACGACGGCGATGAACGTTGTGTTATCTGTCTGAAAGCCAGAGCGGTTCTGGTCGACGGAGTTAGTCGAGTTGAGGAAGACGAAGAGGATTTGGAGCCGTCTGTTGGGCGGGCCTGCGTTGAGGATCCATATAGATTGAAAGAATTGGAGTCTAGGATTATGGTAAGGGTTAAAGACGAATTTGGGACTTGGGGATTTGTAGGGTTGGGAGGGTTTGGAAATGTGAGGGGTGTATTTGAATGGAATGGATTGAAATTGGAACTGGATGAGACTAGTTTTATGTTTGGGATATTGTATGAGATTGAATGCGAAACTGCCGATCCAGATGCAGCGAAGAAAATGCTTGAGGATCTATTGAAGGAGAATGGAATAAACTACTCGTACTCAAACACTTCTAAGTTCGCAATTTTTCGATCTGGGAAGCTGCCATAGGTAAAAAGCAAGTAGAATTTTTTTATCTGTTTTTTTGGAAGGTTACTTATCTGTTATTTTGTCTGAATTCGTATTACTTTTCTCTTTATTTGGGTATGAACTTTATCATTGAATTGCTCTATTCTTGTTCAAGCACATCTCATAGTCCATCTCGACATACACAAGGATTTTTTAGTTTAAACACTCTTTAGCATTCTCAAACTAGGGATATCTGAGGTAACATACCTCGAAGTCTGCAACCTCAATCCAAAGAGTTGGCAAGTAGTTCTTATTCTTGTAAGATCTTGTTCAATGTGATACACTTTGGTTGGTCATTTTATCAGGCTGTTAATCTTTGGATGTAAGGTCCTTGAGCTTATTTGCACTATGTCTGAATGAATGGCCTGGTTTTCGCAGCCAAAAGTATATAAGAACCCTAAGGGTATGTTTGGGATGGTGAGATGGGATGGGATTGGATGAGAGGGGAAGGTTAGGGACCGTCGGGTTCATATCGCATCAATCGTTAATTTTCTATTCTTTTATCTCTTTCCTTCCTTTTCATTCTCTTCTCTTCCCGTCGTAGCCAAACATGCCCTAAGAACATAGAGAAACGAAGAATTAAGCACCAATTTGGTGTTGAAATTAGCTTTAGTTGAGTGTTTGACAAGCATCACATCAGTTCTCAATTCTTCCTTTGCAAGTGAATGTACTCCATAGAGCCAAAGTGAGTGCACTCTAGGGTAAATAAAAGGTCGGAAGTTTGAATTTTTTGCTTGTATAGAGAAGGTTACAGTAATAGCTCGTTTCGATGAGGTTGTTTGAAGAGTAATTGTAAAAGCTCATTTATAAATAATAGTTCCATAAAACTTTCAAACAAACATCAACTACACCGATCCAATATGAAAATATTAAATGTGATTAGCATATTTTAGGTTTTGGGGGTGCCCCTAGCCCCCACCGAGCTTCGCTCTCGCTGACTAATTAGCGAGACCTTGTTCAGAGTAAATGTAGTGCAACATAATTCAAAACATTTCATGAGATTTATTTATTGTTAATTGATTTTTATTTCTTTACAAGTTCTTATAATGTCTTTGTCTTGTTCTCAAGGATCTCTAATTCGTCAGCTTCTCTTAAAAGTTTCACTTCCTGTTTTTATTTCTTTAGGATATTCTTAATTTGGCTTCCGAAGGGCTGAGGGCTTAGAGATTTTAGCTAAGAAGCAAAATGGAGGGCCGAGAACCAAAATTGTGCCATTTGTTTTCTTCATCAAGTATCTGAAAGTAAATTCTGATATTTCATTATCCCCATTAATATTGCTTATTTGGGAAACGCAATTTACTGATATATGATATGCTGACCTCTCAAAAGAAGCTTTTCTGCATTGCTTGTGGTTGAAATGGATCATTTTAGTTTAAATGATAATATAGATATTTCTTTCCGAAATTTGTTTCTACCTGGGATGGATCAATCCGCCTAATTTACGTTTGCCTGCACGCATTAATATTAGAGGTTTGATTGCTACATTTCTGATAATAGTTCATGGATTAGAGAATTATATTCTTGACAGAGTTAAAAGTTGAAATCTCTTTAAGTTGATCTGTTAGCTTTATGTTCTTTACTTAAGACAGGGTTTTTCGATTAGGAAAAAAAGAGTGAATAGTTTAGCTTTATATATATCTTTTTTTTTATATAAGTTATCGCAAATAAAATATTTTCATAGAATTATTATGTGAAGTATGATTACTTGTCTTTGGGAGCATAATGAATGATTATTTGTATTCTGGGTAAATGGAATGAATATACGAAGAAAATAAAATAATGGGTATATTATGAGTGAAAAATAAGTATGAAGTTGTCGGGTGATCAAAACACAGATTACGAGGGGACCCATTCTTGATAGTTCAAATATTGTTATATTACTCATGTCATCTTGATAGAAACTAGCACGTCCAGGTTAGGGTAGAGAATGAGATTTGGACGTTGTCAGGACTGTTGGAGCTAAGCTATGCTTGTTCTTGGATTCCCAGACCAATAGATCTGTCCGAATAAATTGAGTTTTGTTTGTACTAGCATTCACTTTGTTTTCATTTTTTAGTTTATACAATAGAAATGTTTACCATCAGTACTTAATATAGATATTAACCAACACTAGAGTGTGTTTGTTTTTGGTAGAAAATAGGGGAGCGGGAAGGAGAGGAGATAAAGGGTTGATAGTAGTTAAAATAATTAATTACACGTTTGAGGTTTGATAGTAGCAGTAGTTGAAATATTTTTAAGTATCTGTTTGGAGATTAGGGTTAGTAATGGTTTGTTATTTACTTGTTTAAAGATTGATATTAGTAGTATTTGAGTGATAAGATTGATAGAGGATTTATTGTGAGATTTGTGTTAATTGATATAATTAAAATTATTCAAATTTATCAGCTTAAACTTTTGACTTGATTGGTAGTTTTACAAAATTTAACATGGTATATCTCTGCCAAGTCGTTTCCTCTCCAACTTAGAAAACACTTTCTTTTAGATTAATCGGTAGTTTAACCTAACTCAACGATTTATTAAAACACCATTCAACAATTATTAATATGAAGCCTTCATTGAATAAGTTTTCCAAGTAACACCCACAATCTCAAATGATAAATTGTAAAAATACAAACTGTTTAGGGATACATAATAATGTGAATCCACAGCATAAATATAGGAAGTTCATTAGAATAAGGTCAACAATCTTCCTACCCCTAAATGCCAACGCTGACTAGCTAAATTCCCCTCTCCAGACACAATGGGGATTGGAACAACTGATAACTGTAAAAAAGAACCAATCCCATTTCTCACTTTCTTCTTTTAGCTGGTGGTTCAAGTGTTTCCTCGTCTTCGTCTTCGTCGTCATCCTCTTCTTCATCGTCGTCTTCGTCTTCGTCGTCGTCCTCTTCTTCATCGTCGTCCTCTTCATCATCTTCTTCAACTTCTTCACGGCCTTCAATCCTTCCATTACCACTTATTTCGGGGTCATCTTCCTGATCATCCTCATCCTCTTCTTCGGCTGAAAAGTCTTCATCTTCGTCGTCGTCGTCTTCATCTGGATCATTTTCATCATCATCGTCTTCTTCACCGCCATTTTCCTCATTACCTCCGGCCTTTCCGTTGCCACTCGCTTCAAGGTCATCCTCTAAATCACCATCACCCCCTTCTCCAGCAGATAATTCTTCTACATCTTCCCCACCATCCCGGTTGTTTGCATCATCATCGTCATCAACGGCATCTTTATCTTCCTCTGTTTCACTGTCATCGACATTGTCCTGATTGGGGTTATTCTTCCCATGAAGTTCTTCAAAAGGAAACCTGAAAGCGGAGCGTAAATCAGAAATCTCAGAACAAACTAAAAATAGAAAGTAAAACAATATAATTGAAACGGAACTTATATTACTTTTCCCCAATTGCAGCAAACCCTGGTGGAGTATTAACATCATTCAACAGAGCTCCTGCCTGAAGAAAAACTCAATTACGTTGGAATGTGAATTGAGATTTAAAGATCTTGTCCATTGCATTCATTTAAAGAAACGTTGTTATTTAAACAAAATTAGGATACTGCACAGATATAATAACAAATTTCCAAACACGGCTCATCGAAGAGTAAAATCGGAATTCTGTAATGTTAAGAAATCGTAAACAATAATCAAATAAAACACAGATTTACATAGTTCAATAACGATTTGTTAGCTACCTCTACGAGCAAAAAGGAAACAGTTTTGTTAGAGGAGCAAATACAAGAATATTGGATCGGCTCAATTACATAAAATACCAAACACGAATATAGAAATCCAATCACAATTTCGTCCAAGTTTCGGGGGCACACCGGAGCGGCGCCCCTAGACACAGACTCGCTGACCAGCCAACAAGATTTTGGACTAAATAATCGTGGGCATCATAGTTCAAGGCATATCTCAACAAGTAACATAATCAAACTCTCCAATAACCTAGATGGAAAAGATAAGTCATTTAAGACAGAATTCAAAGAAACAAATATGGAAATTATGTAGGATTCACTGGTTTAATGAGTGATGTGTAAGGAAATTGTGTAGAATTCACTGTATTTAACACCCATTGATTGCAACAACAAAAAAGGAAAATTGCACACAAGCAATCAGAAAGGATAAGTTGTGCACATCAGATAATGAGTCCTAACATGGAGGATAACGAACTTACAACAAAATTCACAAAACGCCAACGACAGCTCAAACTTCACAAACAATAAGCACAAGAGAGATATCAATACAAGAGCATACCTTCGATAGACTTAATAATCAAGAGGTCACAACCTTCATATGTTCTTGATTTCAAGAAAAAAAAACACGAGCTAGATATTAAATAAGGCTGCTGTAGTTGTGCTCCTTTGAATTTGGAGGCACCACTAGTCTATAGTATACATGGGAGGAACACAGACATAATTATGGATGTCTACAAATTATGTCACAAGCGGATATCGAATCTAAGACTTCAAGAGTTGCATATCATCAAAGTTCAAGTCTTTGACCAAATACGCCATCCCTCAAGACCCCTCAAAGTGAGATAATATGAATGATTTTTTTTAAACGAAAAAAAAAAGGACACCCAAATTCTAAAAGAAGCAGATGCTACATTGGCCTTTCCACACAGCAGTAACGGAACAAAATGAACAATTAAATAAAACCCACCAAAAACTTGACATTCTTGTTTCTAACGTTCAATCCCTCAAAAAGCGGGATTTTGCCGAATTCAAACAAACGGTCGCACAGAATCAGAAGTTTTGACCAGGAATATATGGAATGGTGAAAGCCTGAGGATGAAAGCTACTTCATTATCACTCTCAAAACCAATTAAGAAAAACATGCAAGGGAGACATAGTCTCCGGACTCTTCACGGGTTATTTTTTTCTTGCTCTCAAATAAAAGAATCAAATACCAATTTTCAAGATCGAACCCGTAACCAAAGTATTGACTTGATTATCGCCAAACAATGAAACCAATGCACCACCAACCTTTCGGTTAAAAGCAAAGAATTTTACAAGTAACTTATATTTTACTAGCAATAACACAATGGCACACACCTTTATACCTACGGTGCTCAAGTCGCTAGACAATTTTAAGATGATGACAATGCGCTAGATCTGCACCTACAGCTTAGACCCACCTAAGGAGCCAGATTGAGGGTGGGTGTATTCTTAAACACTGAGCCTCACATCAAAGTTAACTTTAGCGGTGATTTCGGTTCGATTTCTATATCTTTAGTTTTTTCAACAATTGGATCCGAAATGATATCTAATAAATGACAAAATCATTGGTTCGATTCGGTTTTGATTTCAATATAAAGTTTGGTTACTTTTCAATTTTTTTTTTATTCTCATTCTTAACTTGATTTGTAATTTTATTTTAAAGACTTTCATATTACTAACAAAAAAACAATACTTTTCATATATATCATAAAACTTTTGATGCTTTTGCTTCAAATTTCACATTTAAATTCGTTCTTCAATCAATTTTAAATACCAACATATATATGTTTTTATTATTATTTATATATTAAATTTGGTTTTTTATTACTTCTTTCATAAAGAATCGAAATCAAATCGATATATTTCGGTTTTCTAAAATATCAAACCGATTAATTCAATATTGTTCTAGCAAACTGAACAATGTATCGGTTAGATTCCGTTCAATTTTTTATTTTTCCTTTAGACCCTAATTAACCCACTAAACTTCACATACAAGTCAAAGCTCAATATTCCCAGCTAAAACTTCACGTCTATAGCAATTATAATAAACAAATGAGCATAAGAAAACAACCGAGCGAGCAGAGCAACACTTGAAACAACAAAAGCAAACGCTTATAAGCTGCAAACACCAAGAAATTGAAGAATAGCACAATAAATAACAAAATTCAAGCTCAAAACGCAACGAACAACCAAAATTCAAGCTCCAGCAAACAAAATTCAAATCTAAAACCCTGTGAAATCCAAAACAAACTAAACACACATCAAAGAAAAATGCGAAAGGAAGAGCTCACCATGGTCAAAACCCAAGCGATAGAGTTAGCAGCAGAAAAGGCAAACTCCATGGCCAGAGCTTCCAAAACAGAGCGAAGCCACAGAGACTTGTCGTCCGCGCTGTAGCCCAGGTTCTCGAACTCCATAGCCGTGGAAAAAGAAGCTCGAAATGAAGAGAATAACGAGGGGAATTCGAAGAGAAACTTGCAGGAAGAGAGCTGGACCAGGAAGGAGAAGAAAGCGAATGGATTCTGGAAAATTGAGAGAAGAATATGGGTTCAGTGGTCCGGTTAGAATAAACCCTAGGGTTTGGTCCGAATTAGGTTTTTTTTTTTTTGTTCGCATCTCTAGGATATAAAAATAGTAAGCTAAATTATCAATAATACCGTTGAATTATGAAGTTTTTTCCAAAATTATTATTTCGACTTTTAAAAGTTTAAACAATATTTTTAAATTTTACAAAATACTTTATAAATAAATTTGAATGGTATTGGTTAACGTTTTGTTTAAAAATATATTTTAGCTTTAACATTTTTTTTTTAAATACTATTGATTTTATATATATATATTTAGAGAGAGATAGATATTCAGTGTCTCGTCCCTATAGTGGTGTCTAGGGTACCCCACATTTTTTTTTCTTTTAAATTTAAATGTGTGGTGCTCTAGGCACCACTAGAGACAGGATGCAACCTACGTCACATCTAAATAAAAATATATTAAAATTTTGTTTGAATAATATGTCATTGATTTTTTTTGAAAACATTAGAAAAGAATTTACTATAAAATTATTATACTTCTCTCTCCTTTTCGTATTTTTCTTGTACGAAAATCAATAAGCACATCATATATCAGCATTGAAAACTAGTATTAACAAATTGATTTTGTTAGTACGTGAATTATAAGTGTTTGTTGTTGAATGGTTATTTAGTTTAACAAAGTTATAATTTACACACACACATACATTCATCACACACACACATTCATTTCTCTAATGTTTGCTTTAACATCATAAAAAAAAAAATGAGTTAACCAACTTTTCGAACATAGTATGTCTCACAAATCAAAACAACAAGGTGATTGAAAGGGTTTAGGATTTAGGATTTAGGGTTTGAAGAAGTACGAGTCTTTACAAGATTAGGAGAACGATGAAGCCAACAAAATAAAAATTATAAGATTTGAAGAAGTATATTTGTTGGAAGGTATCATTGAAGTACCACAACAAAATTGAGGAGCAATTTCAAAAAAATGACGGTTGAATACGTGAAGAATAAGAAGCAAACACGTCGTTTTGATTTCCCAAAACATTGTCATTTTTTTAACTTGTATTTATTCTTAGGGAATTTTTGTTAGATAAGTTATTTTCATAAAATAGTTATTAACGTAGACAAATTTATAATTACATTGAAAACATTTGTTATTTTTTTAAGTGGTCAAATTTATAATTACTTTTTAAAATATTGTTATTATTATTATTATTTGCAAGTTTCCTTTTTAAGCATTTGGAGATTTGAGGAACAAAAATTCAAACATATAATCCTCTAATCATATAAATACACGAATGATATTAAGCTACGTTTCTAATCTATGATTAAACTTTAATTAAGCTATTACAATGTTTTAAAATCTTAACCTTTCACCTTTATCTTATTTTGGTACATACATTTTTAAAATTCTAATTTTAGTTCATAAATTTTAAAATTGTTTAATTTTGATCCACTAACATTTAAAACTTCAACTTAACTTTTAAAATTACAAAAAAAAAAAAAATCATTTCTTTAATTAAATTAAAATGATTAACATTCAATCAATTTCAATTAAAATTAATTTTTAATTTATTATAAGATTAATTGAAAAATTTAAGAAACTAGTCTAATAATTTACTAGAGTACAAACGCGATAATCAATTGGTCATAAATTTGAATTTTTTCACTCAAATATAAAAAATAAATGTAAAATAATTAGGACAAAAGTGTAAGGAAGGAAAATAGAAAGAAAGACATAAATAAAATAAATTAATAATTAATACGATTAAAATAAATTAATAAGCCAAAATTAAGCAATAATGACAAATAATATTAAATTATTATTTGTTTTCTGACAAAACTATGAGATCATATACGGCTAGGATTCCCTCTCTCTCTCCACCCACAGCCAACCTCCACACAGTCAACGCCGACGGGCGACAACGACCAATTTCCTTTCGCATTCCCAGCAAAACCCTAAATCCCCAATCTCTTCAATTTCCATTCTTCAATCTTCAATTTCTTCAAATTTCTTCGATCTTGCGCGCCATCCGAATCCCCAGACCCACCGGATTCATCCCACACAGTTCGTAATTTTAGAATCATGTCTTCGGAAATTGAGGTCGTCGACGAGGTTCAATCGCGGGATCACGAGCCCTCGGTGACTGCTTCTTCTTCCACTGCCAATCCCGAGGGCAGCGAGAGCTTGAGAAATGATGTTTACACGGCTGCGGCTTATGGCGATTTGGAGAAGCTTCAGAGATTGGTCGAGTGCGAGGGTTGCTCTGTTTCTGAGCCCGATGGCCTTGGCTACTATGCTCTTCAGTGGGCTGCTCTAAATAATCGCACTGCCGCTGCTCGTTATATAATTGAGGTTTGTCTTTTTAATTTGTGTGTCGTTTGGCATATTGGATTTCATTTCTCATGTATTCAGCCTGTAGGTTCTTTTTTTTTGTTTGTTTAATCGAGATTTTGAACCAAAACAACTGTATTCGTTCCAATTATCCTTGGATTTGATAAGCTTTCCTTGTGTAATCGGGGATTAGCATGCTCTTTCAACTGCGTTTGTTTTGTTCAAGAGAGTTAATGAATGCCAATGATGGCTTCGTGATTAAATTTCTGAGAAATATTGATTATCAGTTGTTGGAAAAAAAATGCCTCAGAAATTGAAAGAATGGAAGGCCTTGGTTTTTTATTTTCTTTCTGGTTGATGTGAACTTGAATTCGCTCTAATTTGTATCTCTCCTCCAAAACATAAATATTTGGATGGGTGAGGCAATTGCTGGATGCTTTAAACTATGTCTGTACCTAAGAACGGATGCACTAGATGTAAAGTTTTGTCTTGTCATTTATATGAGTTGTTTACACCATTTCCAGCATGGAGGCGATGTAAATGCAGCAGATCATACTGGGCAAACGGCATTACATTGGAGTGCTGTTCGTGGAGCCATCCAGGTTGCTGAGGTCTTACTCCAAGAGGGGGCTGCGGTCAATGGTGCTGATATGTATGGCTATCAGGTTATATTTATTTTCGTTCCAGCACCTAAATTATTTTTAATTTTTTTAGCGGTTCTCTTCATATCATGATTTATTGTTTGAGCAAAGCTTACCTACACATTTATTATTTTTTAAATAAGAAAACATTGGAAAACTAAATAAATGTGTGACAAATACTTAGTCACATGGGTAATAAGCATACTCCGCCTACACATTCATGTGTATGTAAATTCTCCTTTTATTTCTTTTGAAACCTGTGACTGTCTAGGCCAACTTATGTGTACCTTGACTATTGTCACGAAATATACTTCCTTACCCTATAACATATGAATGTCGAGGAAACCCATAGGAAATTAATCCCTAAATAGGTGACCACCATGGATAAAACCATCACTTCTTATTTACTTGTGGCCATCTTGACCACTAGTTCATATCGTGAATTTATATAGCTTAGAATAGGAAGAAACAATTTAAGATTTTTGTGTAGCATAAGAAGCTAATGTGGTCTTTTTTTTTCTTCTCTCTTTTTTATTAACAGCTAATGTGGTCTCTTGTTTTTTTTTCTTTTGACTCATTTATTTTAGCTTTGGTCCCCTTTTGTTCAGACTTTTTAATTTGTATGCTTCTTTCATTTTCTTGATGAAAGATTTGTTTATATATGCATATATGGGTGTGTATAATATGAAAATTAAGACAGTCGTTTAATTTGTGTTTGTTCTTGAAATTGCCTGTGAAATTGTGTGACAAATAATAGTCCTGGATAAAAGAAGAATCATGTTCTGCAACAATTTTTTATTGTTTTTTCCTTCAAGACCCCAGGTGTCTGATGCTGCTATTTAGTATTTACGACTTTTAGTGTGTCAATGATATGAAGAAATTTAGGTTATACATCTACTTATTCATTGAGTGCTCTGTTACGTGGTTATATGTTTTTGTTTCATAGTTTATACTTTATCGAGTCACCTTACACTAATTCTATTTAGAAACTTGTTTCCAAACCATCAACTGGGTGGTGCTAATCTTCTTTCTTGAATCTTAGCTTTCCGGCTTATGTTTTTGAGGCATTCCTTTTCTATTAAATCTTTTGTTCAAAATTATATTGATAGCCAGTACATCAAATGAAGTCGCCTTCTAGCATACTGATTGTAAATTTGTTACGATATGGACTTGATTGCAGACAACCCATGTTGCTGCTCAATATGGTCAGACGGCCTTTCTCTATCATATTGTTTCAAAATGGAATGCAGACGCTGATGTTCCTGACAATGATGGGAGGAGCCCTTTACACTGGTAGTCAAATTGTGAAAATTGTAGAGTTGTATTGGACATATTTATGGACATGCCATGCAATGTGGGATTTTTTTGGTGGTGTTGTGCTATTATCATGCTACCTTATTTACTATTTGTTTTTTGCGTCTCATCCTATTTGTTTTGTAGTTGTAATATAATAAGCAATCCTCTTCTTTTTTTGTGGTCCTTGGACTTTTTGCGCCATTTTTTAGTCTACTATTCCGTAACCTAAATCAATTTGTGTTATACTAAAAATGTTTTAATGTATTTTTCTAACAAATATTTTTAGGAATTATAATTCTTTCATTGGATCTTCATGTTTTTAGGGCTGCATACAAAGGCTTCGCTGATTCTATACGACTTCTCTTGTATTTGGATGCATATCGGGTACGCCAAGATAAGGAAGGTAATGTTTGGAGGGATTAAAGATTTCATTATAAAAAATATCATGCATTCTAGTTTAAATTTAATGTGAAAGTTTCCTTGTTCAGGAGAACAACAGTTTTAAAGTTCATGGTTTCCTTATTATTTCAGGTTGTACTCCTCTCCATTGGGCAGCCATTAGAGGTAATTTGGAGGCATGCACAGTATTAGTGCAAGCTGGGAAGAAAGAGGATTTGGTGGTGACTGATAATACTGGCCTTACGCCAGCACAACTTGCTTCTGACAAGAACCACAGACAAGTTGCATTTTTTCTTGTATGTTGTTGAAACTATCAGTTTTTTTTACTTCTGAATTATTTTTCTTGCTTCTCCAAATTTGCAGATTGTTTTACTTTTTGTTGAAACTTCATTTCTCATAAAAAAAAGAAACTAAAGTTTTTTCTGCTTTTGGATCTTTAGGGAAATGCAAGAAGGCTGCTTGATAAACGTTGTGATGGAAATAGCCGTCTTGGAAAATTTTCAAAACTAGGACTTGCCCCTGTACTTTGGTGTTTGATCTTTTTGATGCTGGTGACTTTTATTCATTCTGTCATTTTGGGTATTTCCATAAGCTTTACGTGAATGTAAGTATGTACTTCTCTTTGTCTTTTCAATAATTAATCTCATTTATTTTGGATTTTTTTCCATAGCTTCAAATCTGCCAACGTTAACGGCTGGCCCAGCCTTTCTTGCATGGATGGGTGTTTTTCTAGCAACTACAGGTCTGTTCATGTTTTATAGATGTAGCAGGTATGGAAACTTCCCTGTAGACAGTTCATTCTTTTAGTTGAATATGTATAGATTGTAACAGTTAAGTTTGATTTATTTGCTAATAGCAGCATGTTCATTATTATGTTTGATTAAACTGCAGCAAAGATCCAGGTTTCATTAGATTGAACATGCATGACTCTGATAATATGAAAGACGATGTGAGTTCACTTATTTTTTCCTAAACATCTGCCCTGAAGTGATTCATGAGACGAACAATTATGCATACTTATTTCCTCGTCTCCCCACATTTCTTTCGATAGAAGTAAAAAAAGTTTTGGTTTATGTTGACAATTTGGCAAAAATCTTCTTTCTTTACTTGTTATCTTGATGCCTAAGGTGAAACTTAACCTTTTTGTCTTTATATATCTTTCTATTAGGAACCTTTGTTGAAGATTGAGATCAACAACCCTGCTTTGCTGGCTGGGAATTGGTCTCAGCTCTGTGCTACTTGCAAGGTGCGCTCTGTTTTTGTTGAAGACTGTTTTGATTTTCTTCTCTAATTTACTCTAGAATAGTTCATTCTTACATTTCTAACTTGATTTAGTATCATGTTTAGATTGTCAGGCCTCTTCGTGCAAAGCACTGTTCAACTTGTAATCGTTGTGTTGAACAATTTGATCATCACTGCCCTTGGGTATCCAATTGTATTGGCAAGGTACAATATCATTTGTGATGGAGATTTTCATGTCAGTTCATTAACCTAAAGAAATAGAGAAAGTGGAAACAAACTATGAACTAGCCAGAACAGTTGCAAACAACCCTTTGAAAAGAAATTATAATATTAACAATAAGCATTCTTTTCTCTATTCATTATCAAGTTTACTAGGGTGGTGGCTCAACACAAGACTGCAACTATTTTTCTTTAGAATTCAGAAATAAGATTCATTTATGTAATAAAACAAACAATTAATAACACGAGGGTGATCACTCTCGCCAAGCTGAGCATAGTGTGACGGTTATGCTTGTCCAGTGCATGTTGCGCACGGCCGCATGCCCGTTCAACCCGGTTTCATCATGCTTTTATGTTATTTGTCATTATTGCATGTTAGGATAGTTTCCTTCATTTTATTGTAAGTGTTGACTCCTCGCCATTTTCATACGTAAGGGTGTCACATCAATTATGTGCCAAAATGTACTATAGGGAGGTATGACTTTTTGAAGCTTCCTTCCTACCAAGTTATATGTTAAATGCAATATAATTGAAGTGGTTCTTATTGTATTTCCATATAGCCTTTCAAAGACAAAACGTATTTCCAAACCTTCTTTCTCTCTTTTTCGAAAACCTTTTTCACGAGACCCGTGATAGAGGTTGCACCATTTGTGCCACCCGCTTTGCGTTTTCGTTCGGCTGACTTGCTTGCCGGGTTAGAGCAAGTGCCGCACACTCGTCATTCTGCTGCCTCCAAAGTGCAACTGTGACACATAGTTCAGCTGACATTAGTGATACACTAGTATCTATTCGATCTGTGATTCGAGTCCCCGCTCCTAATGTTATAAGTAAAAAAAAAAAAATGAGGGTAATCACTCATAGTTTCCTTTTCTTTTTTATTCATATCTATTGGGAGGAAAATAAAATGTTCCCTAACAAATGAAAATTTTCTATGGGTTTACTTGACATCCAAATGATGTAGGGTCTCAAGCAGTATATCTCGTGATGATAGTCGAGGTGAGTGTAAGCTGGCAATCACAGATATAAATGATGAAAATTTTCACGGCGCATGCTCCTATCCAGAACTTAAGTTTATCTTTAAAAAATTCAAAGTTTTTTCTTCAAACCATCTGAACCTAAAATTTCCTTCCGTATATTTTTTTAATATTAATGTACTTATTCTGGATATATTAACAAGAATCTCCGGCCAACAAAATAACCCTTTTGCAGAAAACAGTTAGGAAAAAGATGCTTCTAATTCTCACCACTCCTTTTGCATGAAAACGAAAAAATTTGATTGGAAAGCGTTGCCATGTGGTCTTCTTTTTTTGAATAGAAGGCTGCTGTGTGCGTTTGTGTTGTACATGTGCTTCCATAGATTCATACAATCGGAGGTTTAACTAGGCTAATCAATATTTGATGCAGAAAAACAAATGGGATTTCTTTATATTTCTTGTTCTGGAAGTTTCAGCAATGTTGATCACGGGAGCTGTTACCATTACAAGTATGTTCCTAAATGACTAACATTGAGTTATGTCGGCAATTTCTATGGTGGAATATGTGCGTTACTCTTTGACCGTAAATCACTTTCAGGAATTGTGACCGATCCATCCTCTCCATCGTCTTTTGGAGCTTGGATTAACCATGCTGGCAATCATCATGTTGGTGGTATATCGTTTCTCATCGTTGATTTATTCCTCTTCTTTGGTGTGATAGTCTTAACAATTGTTCAAGTATCTCAGGTACTTTTTATGTTTCTCTCTCTTTTTGAATTTGTAAACTTGTCATTTTTGTTGTGTGCTTTGCTTGGGTTGTTAATTTCATTTTGGCCCCTTACAAGTGGAAAATCTGCCTTGATGTTACCAGATATCTCGCAATATTACTACAAACGAAATGGCAAATGCTATGCGGTATAGCTATCTGCGTGGCCCAGGAGGTCGGTTTAGGAACCCTTATGATCATGGGATCAAGAAGAATTGTTCAGAATTTCTGATTAATGGATACAATGAAGATGTGGAGTATAACGAAGAACCGTCGCATTCAGAAGAGATGGAAGCGATGTCTACACCCATGAATTCAATCCCCCAAAATGGGGATGCTCATTCTCACCTCACCAATGGAAACAAGCACATAGCAATAAATGTGAATTCTAAGAATACAACTAGCCATCAAGGTCATTCTCATTCTTCAAATTGTAGTCACAGTAACCATGGAAAAGCCAAAAATGACAGTGTCCCACTGGGCTTAGGTCTTGGCCTTGGGCGTTTATCCACTCGCTCAGTAGCAGCCTCATGATGATTATTATTGTTTTAAGTGATTACAGTGCTAATCCTTTGTATCTTGTCAATATACTAAAACATTAGATTCAAATCTCCAATTATGATTTGCGCGCTCCCCTCTCGAAATATCTGAAGCTTTATGCAGAGTTCTTGAATTTGGATATGCTGTTTCTCTTTTCTCTATATAGGTTTTGGAACACGTGATGTTTCGAAAAATGGAAGGATTCCGGAGCTTATGTGAAGATCATGGAGTTCGCTGCTTATATAAGTGAACGTAATTTTGGGGAGGCTTCCATTCTGGTAATTCAGATACTCAGCTTTTGTAGATGCTCTTCTATTTGTTGTGGCATAACCTTTGAAAATCCAGATTTATCATTTGATTGATAGGAACTTCCACTGGCATTTTGAGAATATCTTTGTCAATTGTTTTTCTTTTTAACTTCATTTAGATTTGTTTATGTATTTTTTTTTTAATTTTTTTATTATTGTGTATATTACAAAAATTGGTCTCATTTGGCCCCTCACTACTCTCTGTGTGAAGTAAGAGAGCTAACTGCCTATATCTAATTGTTTTGAGTATATTTCTTGTGGGCATGGCTTCTGAAACATCTCTTCCAATTCAATCTTTTTTTCTTCTAATGATGAAAAAATGTATGAACTGTTAAACTAGAAATTTTCATCTCTTTGCTTTTCATTGCTCTTATAAGGGTCACTTTTTATTCATATTTCTAGGGTTAAAGAAAATTGGCAAGGTAACTAAGGTTTTTGGGTTATTGGTGTACCTAGTGAGGAGAAGAAAGTCAAATCTCAGTATAAGAGCACGACCGGAAGGCGTTTGGATGAATAATTGCATGATTGATTTAAAAATGAAAAATTATTTTGAATAATAAATCGTTTGGATGTATTTACCTATAAAAAGAGTTGTAGATAATAATTTGTTCACTATGTTATATATATTTATACATATACATATATATATATATATATATATATATATATATATATATTTATAGCTTTTTAAATGTGATGTTTGTGAAAGACATTTCTTATTAATTGAAGGCAGCAAAGATTTTTATATAATATTTTAATTGCATCTTGCATTTTTTTCTTTCTTTTTTTTGATGTTGACAACCAATAAATTAATGCTTATATAGTCATTTGGCAATTTAGCTAAGATGGTCGTTTCAAAAAGAAAAAAAAAGAAAAGAAAAAAATAGATGTAGCTTATTCCGGACGAATTTACCTCTTTTTAATTTTGGTAGGGTCTAGTAATTCAATTATCAATATGCTTCCTTGAATATCTCCAAAGTTCATTTGTTGATGATGTTTATAATTGGCCTTCTATATTAAAAAATAAAACTAAATTAAATTAAGATGCCCCCATCATTTGCCAGCCACTTTTTAATGCTAGTGGTTAAACGAAGGGGAAGTTTCTTTTTTTTTTTTTTCAAGCAAAATAATTGCTTTAAAACTTTTGAAACAAAACGGCAATATAATTGGAGTAAATAAAAACCGGAGTGAACTTTTAGTAGCCAGGCGGGGCTAATGAGTCATCTACATTAGCTAGCCATTGGCTCGAAGAATTCACCCCCGTGTTCTTACCAAGTGGCACTCGCATTTACGCAAATAGCCCCTAATAAGGTTAAGTTTAATTATAAAATTATTTGTTGTATCTTACATCTGGCCTTGACGCGAGTTTAAATATTCGGAGTAATATAAAGCAAAACTCTGATACCCTGTTATCAAAAAAATAAAATAAAATAAAATAAAACCAACATCCCTACAATTTCAATAATTACAGGCACTTAACCCTTTAGAGCAGGAACACTGACTATGACCTCTACAAATTACTTAATCAAAATAAATTGATGTGCATTACCAACATCTCTAGTCTTTCAAAGATAACTGCCTCTAAATGATTACCTCTTCTACTTGCAGGAAGCTAAGCAGATTTAGAATTTAACATAGTTTAATTTACACCACATAAACCCAGGTGAAGTGTTTCTTAAGCTTTCTCAGAATTCATCATTGAATCCAATAAAGCCAAGTACTCTGTTATGGCTTCTCCTTCTTTCGTTACATCCATGTCATAATCAGATACAGCACTAGCACCATTGAGTTCTCTAGCGAGTTCACTTTCCATCTCTGAGTCTCGGTCTTCTTCAATGGTAGAAGGACCTTCCCCGTTATCAATGTTGTCAGACATGTCTAGATTTTCTGCAATGTTTGAAATGGAGGAGTTTGCACCCTCAGAAGCCATGGCCGCAGGGACCGAGCTAAGTTGCCCATCGGCTGTAGTGCTTGTCTCGGGTAGTGATAATATATTAAGAGCTTGCTCTAAGGAGCCACCTGCCTGAAAAGCTGCAACGGCTGCATAAAGTAGTCATTTAAGAGTATTAATGATTCAATTGAAAAAAAAAACATCAAGTTTGTCGTCATACTTGAACACATGTCCAATATTAGAACTTATTAAAAATTACATATTGATCATACATAGATACCTCTTGTTTTATCAAAACCCATGCGTACGAGCATATCAACTGCAGCCTCTGCTGTTTGATGTTGTCGTTTCCTTTTTCTCGACTCAACCGAATTCTGCAGAATTGCACATGGAAAAAATTTAGCAGTGTAGGAGAACAAAACTTCAAAACAAAAGACTAAGAATAATGATACAATCTAAGGCACCTGTATAACAGAGTTAGTTTCTGGATTTATCAGATCATCCAATGCTTTTTGTATGTCATTCTCATTTCTTCTCAGGGCTTCAGCGGCTAACTCCTTCTCATATCTGAAAAACCAAGTCAGTTTTAGCTTTGATTGATAACTTGCCTCTACAAGGATGCTCAAACTATCATATTGCACATAAATTGACACCAATCACGATGTCGTGGTTTGCCAAACGGTTTAATCAAAGAAGCTCTTCAACACAAAACTTAAAATGAGGCAATTTGTAAAGATGAAAAGATGCAAACCATTAAACATCCTCTGTTTTTTCTCTGTAAAGGTGTTTACCAATCACGATGTCGTGGTTTCCCGGGTTAGAGATGCCCAACCAGGGAAGTTCAGAAAACTTTGTTTTTTTTTCTTTTTTCTTTTTATTTTTCTGATGAACAAGAGTCAAAGCTCCCTATACTCAAAGGCACCTCTAACTCGTCTCCTAGACTACGGTACTGAGATACATTGAAGGAATGGAGAAAAGGGATGGTTTTCACTTCGTGGAACGGGTAATAAAGAGTGAAGCTATAGGACTTAGACTGATCCATATTACACTATGTTTCTAATGCAATCATTCATCAAAAATTTTGATCAGAAGTTATCCCTCCACGACAATCTTACCAATTCAAAAGCAAAGTTGTTTGTCACATACAAAAACTAAGTTATCATTCATCTATACGTTTTTTTTTTTTTTGTCTTTTTGAAACAAAAGAACAATTGGCCGGTTTACTTACCCTATCGATGCCAATTCTTTCAATCTCTGAAGATCAACAGCTTTCTTTGAGGGTGTCATTCCATATCGCTTTTGCTCCCTGAAAATGTTATTCAGGTTATCAAAACTATAGATCGATTATGACCAACTGAAAAATTTGAAGCAAGTTTTGCTAAGAATACGTGCATGATTTCGTTCTGTCGTTGAATATCCTCTTCCCGTTTTTGCTCTCTCTTAGTCCTTTCCTCGAAAAGGAAATCAACAGCCTTACTTACATCTTGATAACACATACGCAGTGCTCTCTTTGCTTCTCTTTCTCTAAAGCCCATATCCATAACATGGGATAATGCTTCATCAGGCACTTGTAGCTGAAATTTAAAAGTAGGTTGTATAAAGTTGCATAGAGCAAGATGCCCTCTTTAAATATCAAATATGGAAGTGTAGCTATGAATACAACTATAGTAGCATTCAACACAACTTTCAGCTAAAACACCATTCAATGCTATAAATGTGCTCAGCTTGTTTCAAATCTATTTGATAATGTGATAAACTAACCTGCAAATATTTCAATTGTGCCGAGTTGATTGCTTCCCGAGCCTTATCAAATATACAGCTGTGGTATGCAGCCACCCCTTCCAGCAGCTCCAGTCTCAAATGTCTAACATGATGACAAAACCTGATTAGATTGAATCTGGAAACCACCCACTCAAAATATTGGCAATAACATGCAGACTACCACTTACAAGGCAAGCTCGGGATGACACCCAGCTTGAAGTAGTCGAACACGGGAAGAGTCCTTCCCATGTGCTCGTTCAATTCCTTCTCTAGCCTTTGCAAGGCGCAATCCTGCATCCGAGAGCCACTTGATGTCTTTTAGCATGAAATAGCACCACACCATGTCGATTTGGAGTATTGAGACATTGTCAACAAACTGGCAGAAAAAAGGGTCATACTCAGTCAGCAAGCAAAACAAATATCCTCAAAGTCCGAGGAGATGAAAAGCATTCAAAACTGCATAAATAAAACACTAATGCAAAGTTTCAAACTCAACCTCCTCTCACATGTAGAAGAAAATGCTATCATCCTAAATCATAAACATCTGTACATTTTCACATGGCCTCAACTCAATGCCACATATTATATCATAATCATAAACAACACGCAAACCAGCCTCGATGTAACTAATAATATTTTAAAATATGATACTAAATTCAGTTGAGATGTTAAAAATGAATAACTAAGGATAGGTTTGTTGAGTAGCCGTGTTTGTTGGACAAAGTACCTTAGCTTCATCTTACAAGTATAAATAACTTTAGCAGTGAGTTTGGAGAGGGGGGAATCAATCCGGAAAAGAAAACTATGGATAAAGAATGACTTGTTCACCTCAATGACTTTTGGATTGCAAAGAGAGAAGGCTTCCTGCAAGAACGAAAACTCAAATTGATTAGTAACCTCTCCTAGTAAATAAAAGTATACTGACATCAATATTTTGCATCTACAGCTCAAATATTAAAAAAAAATGATCTAGAGAGGCAATGAAAGCTAAGATTAAAATAATACAAAATTAGGAAACAGCCTAGAGAGACAAGTCTAGGTATTATAATTTGGAACAGTTGCCAAGTAAAGATCATCAACAAAAATGATCATTTCAAAAAAAAAAAAAAAAAAGAAAGTTGCAACTAAAAAAGAACTAAGAAAATGCATCCAGAAGATAAATTATACTGAATTGGCACGTCTTCTTTTCATTTACTTTTTTTCTTTTGAAGGAAGTGTTTATGTCGAATGTCAATAAATGGTTTGATCTTCACGTTCATCTTAAATCATTTGTATCTTGTAACTATTTCTAGCAACTATTTTTCGTAGATATATTGAAGACTAATTAACATGATCAACCAGCAACAAACCTCGCCCATGATGAGTACTTCTAATGCTTCTTTGTAATTTCCCTTTCTTATAAGCTGCTTTGCATTTGCATGAAGCATCAGGCCCATCATGATTGCCCTGTTGAATGGAAATTCAATCTTGGCTCAAAATTTAGGATTGAAGTACTTTTTAAATCCCAGGCACACGTATGAATTAATTTCTATCATCTGACATGAGAAAACATGAATTCACATTTTGAACATGATTTAACTCTTACCTCTGGTCAGTTTCAGACCCTAAATTAACTTTCTGTCCACTTTGATCCTCAAGTTCTATATTGAAATCTTCAACTGGGAGGAAACCATTTGCGTGCCTCTTAGCTAGAGCAGTGGCAGCTGCCCTGTAAAATTGCAGGCAATACCAGAAAATGAGATGGATACCAAGCAATATGCAGCTCTTAGAAAACTTATCCATTCTTCAAAAATACCATCTTTTCTATATCTGAGAAGCCATAAGCTTTGCTCCCCTATACCGGGGTACTAGTGCCTTCCCCGTGGGCCTAGGATTCGGGAGAATCCCAATGGTTTTAATTATTTTATTTTATTTTTTATATTTATAAGTGATCAAGCGAGTTAGCTTATGCACATCTTGAATATTCTCCGGTAACGTTTAACACTATAATATTTGGATGACGAAAAAACCCAGATGACCAAGAGACCACAAATAGTTTTTATTTTTAAGCTCACCCAATGGCTTGAAACCTAACACCTCTAAAGTCACTAAGAAACCATTTATAAGATCAAATATCCTAAAATCTAGAGAACAAAAACAAACAAAGAGCTCTAGATGAAACTCATGAACACCCAAAGGTGTGTTTGTTTGAGGGTATTAACAAGCTATTACAAATGAGTTTTTACTCCTCTTCAAATAACCAGCTATTATAATCACTCATAATAAACACTCAATTCTAATCACTCTACAATTTTACATCCAAACACACTCAAATAAGTGATTTCATAAGAAACATAAATTCCAGTCAAATTAAGCAACCAGCAACAGCACTGAACATACTTAATCCAAATAGACATCAATAGAAACAAGGATATGAACATAATTAGAGAAATAAAATTAGAAAAAAACTACAGAATTACTTGACTCGAGCAAGCCTGGTAGAGCGTTCTTCCTCAGCCATCAACTCAACCTTGAGTGACTTGCCCTCTTCAATAGAAACCCTCCTAGCAAGAATCCTAGAATTGTTCTTAACACCCAAATCGATAAGCTTCTCGCTTCCATCGCCATCTTTCAAGATTCTACCAGCGCAAATCAAATTGATCGATTCAACCCCACAGTTCGATCGCCTTGCTATCTCTTCCCTCAACATGGGTACGCTCCAGTTTTCGAGTTCTACATCCAATACACCAGTCCATGGGCCTGAAATCTTCAGTTTCGCCATGAAAAAACAACCCCAGCAAAAAAAGAATTCGAAGTGGGGGTGGTGAGAAAAGTCAGGGGCTGGCGTTTGATCGTTCAGAGGAGAAAAATCGAAGTGGGTTTGATTGGGATTTGTGTGAGGATAATTAAAAAGGTACGATGAGGTTTCCTTGTTCGTCAAGTTTTGGAATTTCGATCAAATTGGACTGATTTCTCTGCTAGCCTATCCAACTGTATCGACTTACAAGGGAGAAAAAAATTGACTTACGAAAATTAAATTACAAATTTATCCAAAAGGATTTTTTTTTTTTTTTTTTTGGTGCCTTCTTTTAATACAATGAGAAATCAGAAGACTTGAACTATTAAGTCTGGAATAGATCCAAGTATCAAAGCAATGGTTGGATGACATCTTGGATTTGATAGAAAAAGAAGGGAATGGAATGAAATCAATCAGATGACTTAATGATAAAATGCATGGTTGAAGAACGATATTAATAGTAATTTGGATAACTAACTTTTACTAATTAATTTGAGTAATACTTAGGAGTAATTAAGTATCGAGTTTTTGTTAGTATAATTAGTTATTTCGAAATGATGATTTAAGTAATGAGGAGGAGGGCGAGTTGTAGAAGTTGGGTTGGGTTATTTCTTCCGGTCCTGTGAAGGAGTTCCAAATGAGATTCCATCCGGTGATTACATATCAAATGGCAGAGGCTAAGGGTTTTTCATAACTGTTAAAGGTAAGGCTCTAATGTTGTTCGATAGAAGAAAGCTCAGAGCTAGGC
Source organism: Cyclanthera cordifolia (assembly GCA_037832605.1). Taxonomy (NCBI): domain Eukaryota; kingdom Viridiplantae; phylum Streptophyta; class Magnoliopsida; order Cucurbitales; family Cucurbitaceae; genus Cyclanthera; species Cyclanthera cordifolia. Next base: position 12,163,935 of record JBBMEG010000020.1, read on the forward strand.
CAAGAGCTTTGAAGTTAAAGAATCGTGCGCGAAACAAGCAGTTGGTTGAGATCGAAAAAGGGCCAGGCAAGATATTTTTGTTGACCTTACCGAAGTTGAAGTTCCGGCGTCGTGGGGTTTCGCAAGAGGAAAAATGGAGACTTTATAGCGGGAAGGCGTGGGTGAGGAGCTCGAGGTTTTCCAGAGATGTGAAGAGTTGTGTGTCAAATGTAGAGATCAATTTGAGCTGACTGTGACACCTTGTTAGAGGGTGGAATAGAAGTGGGAACTTTGGGTGTTATGTTGTTGCCAGCTAGGAGTCAGTTATGGTTTGGTTATCTGAACAAAATTGCTCAAAAAGTAAGGTTTTGGGGTTCGAGTAAGGCTAAGGTGCAGGTCAGCGATTCCTTTGGACCGATTTTGTCCACATATCAAACCCGGTTTGCTTAATTGAGAATAGGCCTGAATATGGTTTCATGGTGTCATCCTTTTGTCACACTTTGCTTTTCGCTTCCCTGTTGCTTTGTTGAGTTTCTTCTACCTCTGTGTTGGTATTTATGTTTTCATTTTTGCTTAGGGATTGGGTTTTTGTATGTTGATGGTCTGCTATGCTTATATTTCTCTGTCTCTTGGTGGTTAGTTTGTTGTGCTCAAGTTGAGTTGGAGGTTTTAATGGCTTTTGGTAGGGTTGGAGTTGTGTTACTTCGTGGTATGTTTGAACTCGTTGACGAAGAGTTCTTTTTTCCTAAAATCAAGGTTGTTTGAGGACAGGATAAATAGAGCTTTCTTTTGGGAGTGTTCTCTTTCAATTTTTCTTTTGGTGGGATCATATATCTCAATCGGTGATATGGTTATCTCCAAAGTATCAAAAAAAATCCCAGTGAGGATCATAAGGTATTGTGTCTACCGATTGGAGTATTATTTCTTCATGTCAGGTTAGACAGGGCTTCGAAAATCTGTTGGTTTTAGGGGTTTGGCCCTACTTTTCCCTTGTTTCCTTTTGTATGGTCACGTATCAACTTGTGGTGTCGGATCAATATGTGGTCCCTTTAGTCGGGACTTACGCTTGTACTAAAATTGCTCTTAGTTAATGAACATTCTGTGCTTTTCAAAAAAAAAAATTACCATCCTTAAACTACGAGGTTTTTACGCACACCTCAAACTAATTAATGTCATAGGCATATCGCCTGACCCTACAACAATTAGCCTTTGGAAGTTGGGGGTGAAACCACTGGAATTTTCGTTTTTCTAGAATCTGTTGCGCGATGTCAAGGAAACTCGTATGCACCCAAGACCATTCTTAACCACTAGGCCACCCTTAACTTGTTTTTAAGATTGTTTTTTTTTCTTAATAGTTCAGCAATTGTTTCGATGAGATTGAAAACCTAAATTAGATAGGATCATATAGAGATTTTTTTCATTATTTTAAGTTAAATGATAAATGATCATTATTTTATCTAGTGAGATCGATTTCTTACTTGAATTATCTAAATAGAAGCTTACTAAATGTTTGAATTTAATATCAAATGACTTCACAATCGCTTTCTAATTATATTTTTTTTTGTATAACATTACATTAAGATTATCTACAAAAGGTGACCCAACAGTTAAGGCACGAACTTTTGGGGCAGGCTTCCTCAATTCTCTCTAGTTTGAGACCATTGAGAATACTTAAAATATAAAATTTTTTAAGTATGTTAAATTTTAGCCTCAAGACATAGTATCAGACATTGGATATAGTGAGACTTATATGTGACCCTAGGTAGCATGGTAGAGTTTTAACTCTTCAACTAGAATTCTTACACTCTTGTGATTTATTAAAATTTTTAATTTATTCTTATCAATAGTTAATATTAAACATTAGTCTTAAAAATTTAAGCACGTTACAACTAATTAGTTGAAAAATATTAGTTAATTCATATTAATAGTTAATAATACTCAAAACACAATTAAATGGAGACTTTGGATATGAATTATACAATTAAATGTATAATGTATACATTTTTTATGATTTAAATAGGATAATCGAGTTAACTCAAAGTTATATTTTTGCATTAAAATAAATTCGGAAATTAAAAACATATTTCTTTCCCAAAAATAAAACTCAGCACAGCGATGCATTCGATGTGATCACCGTGTGCCACTCTGACGCCGGCCTAACGCTTTGCCGTCATGGCCGCCGGAGGACTCAGCGGCGATAAGAGAATCACTAGAAGTTCCGCCGCGGCTGCCGCGGCCGCCGCTGCCGTCACCACCAGAAGCAAGGCGAAGAAATCCGACCGGAAAGACCATCTCAAACACCAACTGGTAACCCTAATCGAAACCACCATTTCTTCTGCTCATTCCTTTCTCTCTCTCAACGATCTCCACCTTCTTCCTTCTCAAACCCTAACCCTTGAATCCCTTATCTGTTCCATTTCATTCTCTCTCCACTCTCTCTCTCATAAGCTTTCGCTTCATTCAACGCCGCCGTCGCCATCGCCTCCGCCACCACCGCAACATTGCTGGTTCCAACGTCTCCTCTCTGCGACGTCGGAGGTTGATTGTGATCCGAGATGGAATCTCTCCTTCCGTATGTCGAAATCTTCCTTCTCCCTCCTCCTTCGCCTCCTTTCACCGATTCATATCTCATCATCCTCTTCCATTTCGTCCGATTGTGCTTTGGCCGCTGCACTTTACCGATTGGCGCATGGAGCAAGTTACAAGGCGGTTGGGAGGCGGTTTGGGATCGATTCTGCCGACGCTTGCCGCTCGTTTTATACGGTTTGTAAGGCCATCAATGATAAATTAGGGTATTTGCTTGAGCTTCGATCTGATATTGATCGGATTGTTGTGGGATTTGGGTGGATTTCGCTTCCGAATTGCTGTGGGGTTTTAGGAATTAGAAGATTTAGGGCTGAGGGTGATGTTCTAGGTATTAACGAGTCGCTTCTGGTTCAAGCATTGGTCGATGCTGAAGGGAGGTTTCTGGATGTCTCTGCTGGATGGCCGAGCTCGATGAAACCTGAATCAATCTTGCGGCAGAGTAAACTCTACGCTGAAATTGAGAATTCTGGCGAATTACTCAAAGGTTCTGTTTATAACCTCGATGATGAAAAGACTATTTCCCAATACTTGATTGGTGATTCTTGCTTTCCCCTATTACCATGGCTTTTGACACCATATATGAAACTGAACGAGGAAGATAGCTCTGGTTTTTCTAACAGAGCTTTCAATTCCACGCATAACCGTGCGATGGGATTGCTCAACACAGCATTTTGCAGACTCCGAGCACGGTGGAAGCTTCTATCAAAGCCATGGAAGGAAGAGTGTAGAGATTTTTTCCCTTTTATTGTGCTGACTGGGTGTCTGCTGCATAATTTCCTCATTAAATGCAGTGAGAAAGTAGATGTAGAACAAGGTGAAGAAGAAGGTGCAAGTTGTTCAAGCGAGGAGCAGAAGTTTCCTCTTTATGATGGTGAGATAGAAGATGATAGAGGAAAGGATATCAGAGATGCGCTTGCCTTGCACTTGAGTAGACTGAGCTTTAGAAGATGAGTGCTTTCAGCATCTTGGTAATGTTTATCTTTCACTAGCTGTATATATTCCTTTCAATCGTTTAGAACATTTTTTCAGAACTGTAGATTGGAAGTCCTAGTTCTCTAGAAGTTCTGTTTCTCTTCTTGTCAACCCATGATCTGATACTTCTGATAGAGGGGATGTTTACACTTTTTCACATGAAAGGAACTGAAGTAACTATCATGAGTTAGTTAGGGTTTTAAATTAAAAGATTATAAGCTCAATCTATGTTTGGCCACCTACTTCAAAATTAACAGGTCCGAAGAGACTTCTTTTCTCTACGATTTTGAAGCTCTTGGCTTATTCTTTAGTGTGTTCGTGTTCCTCAATAATCTTCATGTTTGTAGAGTTTACCCACAAAGTTTCATTAACATCAATGATCAACCATTGTAAGTTTGACTATTTTTTTCGGCCTTATTACGTTGGGATCTATCAATCCTTTGTAAAAAAGTTAGGTTGAAAGGTGTCTCATGTCCTTTTAGAAGTTTTTTGATTCATAGATTTTTGTCTTTTAGTTGGCCTCGATCCGAGGTGTCGGGATCAAGGATTTATTAGGGTCTTATTGTTTTCTTGTTTTGATTTCTCTCTTTTGGGAGTTTCGATGTAATGTTTGGTTTTTATCTAATGAAGCACTTTGATTTCAAAAAAAAAAAAAAATCAGTTTGTTTGACATCCAAATATTGTAGAGTTAGTAGAATGTTTGGGAGTAATAGTTGAGCCTGGATTCGATGGTCCTCTATGATCTTGAAGTAATTTTATGATCTTGAATTTGAGTTGCACTGAAATAACTATGGATTGGATGGTCTAATAATTAATAAGTACAAAAAGGTCAAAAGAAGCAACTAGCTTTCAAGTTTCAAGTGTAAGTCAGAACTTGCCTACTTGGTCCACTCCAACGTGTTTTTAACATGTTACTATTTTTATATTTGATTACCTAACAAAAATTGATTTTGGAAATTCCAATAATACTTAAAAATATTTTAGATGCTTTGTTTAGGGTACTTATAAAAGAAGTGTTTTCTAAGTTGTATCTTTTTATTACCACTCTTGGTTAATTAAATAATATCATGTTTGGGAGTATAAAAATAACTTTAAGTTAAAGACATGGTTCGAAGTGATTTTAACATTTCAAAATCACTCTCAAACATATCCTCCCATTATCAAAGTACTTTTTATAAACTAATACACTATACATTTGCAACTTCCAACATTCTTATAGCTAACTATTTTCTTAGATTCCAAAGCAGTTTTGAAACGTTTGTGAAAAGTTGCCGAGTATTTGTTAAACAAAGGCACAAGAAGTTAGGGATGATTTAGCCTTTATTTTATTCAATAAAGCTCTTTTTTGTGTTTGATTGCCAAGAACAGTAAACTGAAAGGTTTGATAGTTTTGCATAGATATGAATTGCATCTGTATTCAAACTTCATCTATACAGGATTAGGAAACTTCAGAAACTGGCAGTCTAACAGTAAAATGTGGAGCTCACACCCCCAGCTTCATTAGAAACAATTCAGCAGAGCAAATACAATATCTGGAAGAAAACTCTATACAGACAAGCACAAAGGGATTCATTTCAACAGTTCTACAACACCAAGCACAAAATCTTCACAGAATACCAACAAAAATAGTGAACCTAACTAAATCATTGAACTCAGAGGTACATATTTCAACTTTGTCTTCAAACCTTGATCATTTTCCAAAGATTGATTTGATCCACCATATTCCTTTAGTATCATTAGGACCTTCATCTCCTTCTGGTGGAGGGTCAGTGTGTGTCGTCCTATGAAGCTTACTCACATCATAGCCCTGTTCCTTAGCTTTAGCCACCAGCTGATTATATATCTCCTCATTCAAATGATTCTCTCTGCACAAAATCTGTCGAAAAAAAACAATGAAAGAACAATTCAGAAACCTCCCTTCATCGTAACTAAGCACCTTTAAGCCTCAAGTTTTTTATCTTTTCTCCTGTGTCCGAAATGTATGCAATAAGATCTGAATTTTTTAAGATAGTTTAGAATAGCAACACTTGACAAAGAGGTTAGGATTCGAATTTACCCCTGCCTTTTGAACTTGAACCTAAAATCATTGTTTGGGTAACAAAACCAAAAGACACTTAGGAGAGTGATTGTGTTTTCTTTTACTCGCGTTTGGGTCATCAAGAATCATTCACTCATATTTTTCTTTTTGTTCTTTCCATAATCACTTTTCATTCTTCTATATCCTCTCCATAATTACTTTTCATTCTTTCCATAATTACTTTTCGTCTTCTCATCTCTTTTATTCTCTTCACCTTCAATACAAGTTCTCCCCTTGAACACAGATAATTATTTTTTCAAATAATCACTTCATGTTCTCTCTTTATTCTCGTCTTCATCATAATCATCCTCTTTCTTCTTGCACCAAACACCCCCTTAACCATCATTAGTTTGCCTAGTAGTTATGTAGAGGACCTCAGCAAACCAAGAACTTATGAGTTCAATGCGTCGCCTACCACCTACCAAAGTATTAGTATTTTACCTAATTTTTTAACATCCAACTGTTGTATGAACAGTATGTCTAGTCTATTCAAGGTGCGCAGAAGTTAAACACTCACAGTCATATATATATATAAGAGACTCATGGATGAAAAGAAAAACCAAAGAATCAGAGACATCAAAACCAAGTTCAGAAACACAAAACCTGCAACATTTGAAAAACATCAAAAACCCTCCAAAGAATCAAAGAACTAGAAGAAAAGAAAAAACCAATATCATACCCAGAGGTAGTTTCTACTAGGCTGGCCAATCAAAGCATGATGATAATCCTCATCAAGAAACAAAACCCAGTAATCACCAACAACAGGAAAGATGGGAAGAAATGGAGGAACATAGAATTTAACTTTGAGCTTAGCTTCATCACTATCAGGGTTGGCCTTAACAGCAGTGCCCTCAATGAAGCCTCTCTTACCACCATCCCATGTCTCATTTAGGACACTCACTGTCCGTTCGTCTATCAGGGCGTAGGTCGCTCTGGTATTGGCTCCATTTTTAGGCTGAAACCTCGAAGGAAACGAGGCTATTTCGTACCACCGACCCATGTACCTCTTAAGGTCGATGCCGTTCACGACATCCATCTCTGGCTTCACCATTGTTGAATGTTTGAGTTTCAGAGAGAGATCTGGGAAAGTTTTTTATGGATTTGGTGGTGGATTGATTTGAATATTTAGGGGGTTTTTTGAAGATGAGGATGTTGATTTGGGAAAAGGGGCGACGTGGAGAGATTATAGCTGTGAAGAAAATTTATATTTTTGTGGTTTAGAAATCATATGAGGCCTGGTTGTGGGGACAAACTTGCTTTTTCTTTGTTTCTTTCTTTATCTTGCTTGCCAAACAAGCTATTGCTTTTTCATTGTTTCTTTTTCTTGCTTGCCAAACTAGGTATTGTGGGAGTCTCCATCATGGCACTAAATTCTTGTTTTTATGTCCATTGGACAAATTTATTGGCTTATTAGCCTTTGGATGTTAAAAAAAATGGTAAGAAATTAATTCTTATACGTTTGGTTCAAAATTTTGTTATGAATATGTTTGGCTACCATTATTTCAAGATTTTAGTTCTTAAACTTTTAGATTTATTTTTTTTTCATTTAGTACACAACAATCTTTAAAGTTATGAATATGTTTGAATTGAGTGATGAAATGGTAACTCGGTGGGCCAAACTCTGAGAAGGGATCTATTCTCATCTCATCCCTTCCCACCACATCAAACTTGTCCTATGAAATTTGAAGATGTGACATTTTGGTCGAATCACTAAATACTAATATCATTTAGTGTATGCTTTGGAAGAAGTTGATAACAATTTTAAAAGAGGTTTTTGATGATCATACATAATAAAGAAATTGCATATGGGACCTTGAACTTTCAATTTTATGTCTAAGAGTACATTGATATAATTGTGTGTGTTTTTTTTCCTTTTTAATTAAAGATTTATTATATTTAAACTTTAATCTTATGTTTAATTTAATAGAATTTTGAACTTGTATTTTAGTTAATGTACTTTTAATAAATTTCAGATTTTATCTTTACAATTGTTTATTAACTTTTTATTTCATTACTTATTTATAATTTTTTAAAATATATTTAATAAGCAATAATTTTCATATTTGTTTAGACTTGCAAGGAAAAGTTAGATACTTGAAAGTAAATAATCTATAAAAAGGAAATCTTTTTCTTTCATGCACTCTATTGCTTAATCATTGAATTTTAAAAACTTTCAATTATGGTTTCTAATATTTGACTTTTATTCTAATAAAAGAATTAAATTAATTAGTGATACTTTGATATGACATAATACTAAATATAGAATGAACAAACTAACAAGATCTAGTGGAAGTGTATTCGCACACATTTAATAATCAAGTTGGTAATCAAGTGGATATATTATTTGTACCCATACATATTTAAATACATAGCAACTCGTCTAAGACCTTGCAATTATAGCATTAATGATTTTATTTAATCGATTAGTCTTTCTTAAACATAAAATATTTTTCAAAAACATTTGTAAAAAAAAAAAAAAAAAAAAAAAAAAACTAACTTGACTTAGTGACATCAATATTAAAATTTGTATGAGAGGAATAATGTGGTCTTAAAATCCTTTTTCATAGTGAATAAGTAAATTTATGTATATACTCCTTGCCGGTTTAGAAAAAATGTGTATGTAACAAATTGAACAACTAAGTGAGTTTAGCTTCTTTTCTATTTGGTGATCCAATTTGTGTTCATATCATTTTTTTTATTAACGTAGGTTAACTCTCTTAACCATAATCGAAGTTTTCTTAAGCTAACGTAGTTTCGCTTACTCATAGTTAATTTTATGTTATTTAAATGACTATATTTGAATGTACAGATATATTTATTCTTTTTTTAATTTAAAAATTATAGACGCTTCTATCCTATAATATTATTTGTTACATTTTGTTCATTTTTAAAATTGCATTTTGTTTATTGGGTGGTAATATAAATTTAAGATACTTTTGAAAAATAATGCAACAATAAACAACTACTATATACTAAAAAACTCTAAATTTTCTTAGTTGAAAAAAGATTTTTCTCAAAATAAACATTATTAAATTATTTCTTTTAAAAATTCAACGTAACTCAATTGATATATTAAATAAGTTAACAACTGCGAAGACATCTGATCTGAGTTCTAACATATCTATAATACAAAAAAAAAAATAAAATAAAATAAAAAAATCCACATACATATAAATAATAAATATGTATAATTCAACAATATTTTATATTAGTTTCTTTTTTCTTTGGCGCTTAATGTTCATATTTATTGCACTAAGAAAACTCTCTATTCTACTCTCACAATCTAACAGAATGGGAATGGAAAAATAAAAATAAAAATATTAAATTTTGAAAGGTTTATTTTATTAATATATATTTTTGAATAGTGCATTTAATTTCTTCAAAGTTGTAATAATCATAGAACACACTCATATATAATTGGTGGGGTTGGCCATACTTGATTGTTATCTTCTTCTCACAGCTTTTGACTCATG
>JBBMEG010000020.1:12173121-12223728 GCA_037832605.1 Cyclanthera cordifolia
GAACTCAGTAAGGGGATCCAGCTCGGGATCCACGACTCTACATGTCCAAGAATCTAAAGCATGAAAGGTCACGAATGCCCCTGAAGAAATCCCGAATCTCTCTCTAGGAAGCCCAGGTAGGATGAGGGCATCTCGACGAGCCGAAGCAATCTGGTGGCTGCCAGACCTCGAGCACTCGCACGGTAGGGTAGTACAAGCACCCTCCGCAGTGGGATATCGCCCACCCTCATACCTAGCCGGGGTCCCGGGAAAAGGTCCCGTGAACTCTGGGTGGGTAAAGCTAACTGGGTTGCCACCCGATCCTGACACCACCGCGACGAGGAATATCGTCCTCGCGCTCTGCACCTGACCATTTTCCCATCCGAAACTAGCACTCGAGACACGTCTGTCCTCGACTGCAGCTCGGGAACTACATCAATGTCTCATCCCCTTTTAGGGGCTAGGTTGAAATTACTCCAACCTCTAAGGACCGCTTTTATTTCTCACAACTCGGCTCCCTCATTGGAGCTAGCAATTACTAGCATGCAATCATGATGACAAATTAAGACTATTACAAATCAGGCTTCTAAAATCCATAAGGAAATACCGTTCGATCATGCTTTCGGGATTTCACAATCATATACACAAATCAGGGCAATTAATTCATGAAAAGCATAGAACACATAAAATTGAACCCAATTCTGACAGAACAAACCCTTACCTTTGCCCGAAACAGTAATAGAATCCCGAAGCTCGAGTCCCCTAATGCGTCTCCAGCTAAAAGTGCCAACACAGGTTAAACGGCTAAGAATTTGGTTCTGAAACCACTAAAAATGGACTCGGGGCACGGGTTTTACCTTAGGAAGGAAAAATGAATTTTTCCGGTCACCGGTGACGGCGGCGGCGCGTGAGATTTCGGCGGTGGCGCGTGAGATCAAACGCCGGCAAGGGTACAGAGAGCTTCGGCGAGGTTCGGGCGCGTGGTTTGCTGGTTCGGGAGTGCGGGTTCGGTTCGAGCGCGATCTAACAGGCTCGGAGTGGCTGCGGCTAGGCTCGGAAGGCGCTGGTTTGGTTCGGGACACGCGGCAGGCTTGGAGTGGCTGCAGCTAGGCTCGGGATCTGACAGGCTGGCGGCGACAGTGATTGGCTGAACCGACGGCGACCTCTGATTGGCTCAGCAGGTGGCGTCCGTGAGTGGCTGGCGACTGGCGGTTCTGCACCTGTAGGCGACGGACACGTGGCTGCTCCTGGTTCGCGGCGCTGACGGCTGACGGCTCTGCAGTGGCGGCTCTGACGTCTTCTCGGGATGCGTGCTGCGACTGATTTTTTCAAATTTCTCTCCCTCTCATTCGTTTGCACTAACTCCCAAGACCGCCCCTATTATTTGGCCATGATGGCCACTTCGAAAAGCTAAATTTGGCAGTTTGCCAAATTTGTCTTTTTGTGGCAAATTTACGGATTTGCCCCTGCTGACTAAATCTCTCTTTCTTTTTTTTTTTGTGGCTGTTACAGATACTTAACTTGTTACATTGCAAGTTTATAACACGAACGTTCAAGTAAATGATATCAACCGGTTTGGAGTTGTAATCTGAAAAATTGAAATGAAACACATATTACTTATCAACAAAAAATAGCAACAACAAAAAATAGCAACATTTTTTATCCAAAGTAAAGGTGTTGGAATATTACCTTTTACGAAAAGCGAAAGAGGTGAATGGGTTTACGAAATACAAATTTAACAATACAATCTCGACCTCGCGAAATGGATGCATAATTCATTTCTCACAAGAGATCAAATGATAATCAATGTTGTTCCAGTTAAAAGACATGTATAATGCAACCATATGAATAAACCAACATGGATAAAATTATGTGAATAAATTGAAAGTATGTGAATAAATATTACAAACAGAGAATGAATAAATGGGACATACATAGAGCATACATATATATAGACTAGCCAAATACCTACACTTGAATTGAAAATGCAACCTAACCAAGAGATACTCATAAAAAGAAATGAGATACTTCAAATATGGAATGAATGAACAATGTGGGCCAAGTTGAAAGCGCAAGTTAGGAAATTCAATCCAATAAAGAATGAATATGAAGAAAATAAATTGTAAAGAGCAACAATGAAACAAAGGTTATTTAAACTAATGATGAATTAAATGTGGTTGTTGCTTGAGATTTTTATAATATCTTGAACAAATCGCATAGTAAATGAAATAAATCGAATGACAAGATGGTTATCACCTTTTCAATTGTAAATGATGAATCGCATTATTTAATATTATTATTTGAGATTAAAAGGTTAAAAATACTTACCAACCGGAACAAATCAAAATCAACTCGAACCTTCACTTTTAGAGAAAGAAATCAATTAAATTGAAAGTTTTAAAACTTAATTAATTGATATAAACACCGATCTTTTCCAAATCTATAGACCATAATTTTGTGGCGAATTAATGAAATAATTATTTCAATCACACCCACAATTCATCCCAAATGATAAATAGAGAAGACAAAAATAAATTGTGATATATAATGTGGTTCCACAACATAAATATAGGAAGTTCATTAAGAACAAGTTCAACAATTCTGCCACCCTTTGACTTGCTAAATTTCCCTCTCTAATTACTTCAAACTCCAGACAAAAGGGAACAACTGATAATAGGAAAATACAAAAGAACCAACCAAAATTCTCATTTTCTTCTCTTCGCTGGAGGTTCGAGTGTTTCCTCATCCTCATCTTCATCTTCCTCCTCTTCTTCATTGTCATCATCATCTCCGTCGTCGTCGTCGTCGTCGTCATCGTCATCTCCGTCGTCGTCGTCTTCATCCTCCTCACCGCCTTCAACTCTTCCATTACCACTTACTACAGGGTCATCCTCCTGATCACCCTCGTCCCCTTCTCCTGCTGAAAAATTTTCGTCGTCGTCGTCGTCATCTTCATCTTGGTCGTTTGCATCATCATCATCTTCTTCATCTTCTTCTCCATCATCTTCCCCGTTACCGCCAGCTCTTCCATTGCCACTCGCTTCCGGGTCATCCTCTAGATCACCATCATCCTCTTCTTCATCTGAGAAATCTCCTGCATCTTTCCCACCATCTTGCTCATTTGCATCATCATCGTCATCAACTTCATCTCCATCTTTATCATCATCTGATTCACTTCCATCTACATTTTCCCGGTCGGGACTATTCTTCGCGTGAAGTTCTTCAAAAGGAAACCTGAGCGATGAGTATAAATCAGTAATCCCAAAACCAAAGATAAATAGAAATATGAAATGAAATGAAACGTTTATTACTTTTCCCCAATTGCAGCGAATCCTGGTAGGGCATAGACATCTTTTATCAAAGCTCCTGCCTAGAAGGAAAAAAAGAAGTTAAGTTTGAATAATGATTTGAGATTTAAAGATCTTGTTCATTGCATTAGATTAACATCACTTCATTGCATTAGATTAACATCACACTGTTAATTCAACAAGATAACAAGACTATTTTTCTTTTTAAATAAAATTACAATACTGCACAATGAATCTATGTTGATAGAATTAAAAAACCAGTTGTAGAAGGCATAAGATATAGTAACAAATTTCCAAATATGAATCGTCCAAGAGTAAAATGAAGAATATCGAAGCATAATGAAACTATCCAATAATCTAGATGGAAAAGATACGTCTTTTACATCTTTTAAGACAAAATTGAAGGAAACAAATATGGAAAGAAGATCTTAAGATTCCAACCTAATATATTTTATAAATACTAGAAGTTCTCTACATTTTTCAACATGCTCCTCAAGAGGAAGCAACTTTCGGCTAACCAATCTGGAATAAAATCCCCTTTGCAATTAACTCGTTTGAATTTAATGAGCTTTGATAAAATATTATATGAGGTTTCATCTCAAAACTAATTGAACCTCATATCTAATATTTTAGATCTAAAAGATTGCAAGCACAAAAATGGAAATTGCCCATGAGCAATCAGAAAAAATAAGCTGTGTCCATCAGACAAGAAATTCTATCATGGGAGAAAATGAACTTACAACAAGAACAATGAACCAAGGGTAGCCAAAACTTGACAAACAAAAAGCGCAAGAGATAGATAAAACTAAAAATAGTTGCAGTACACCCAAGCCAAATAATAAAATGGATTTCTTTAAAGATAATAAAGTACAACCAAAGTGTAAAAGATCATTGGCCATTTCACAAAGCAGTAAAGGTAAATACTGTACTCTGGACCAAATTAAACATAAACTCAAAAAACTAACGAACACAGGTTTCTAACGTATCAGCCCCAAAAAAGCGGGACTTCCCCAATTCAAACAAAGGGGTGCACAGAATCAGAAGATTTTTACAAGGAATCTCGATAAATGGTGACAGCCTTCTTCATTGTCACAATTAGAAAAGAAGTTAAAAAAAAACCGTGCAAAGAAGAAACCGCCTCCAAGTTCCATCCATATGAACCCACTAGCCAGACTAGAACAAACACTTCTATTTACACACGCACAAGTCAGTCGCACAAAAACTTCAAACAGCAAAAGTAAAATTTTGCAAGCTACAAAACTAGCAAAGTAAGGGGCCACAAGAAATGACAAAATTCAACATGAAAACCTAGAGAGCCAAAAAAATTGAAGCTCAAACAAGCAAAAAATCAGAACTAGAATCCATAAAAAGAAAAATCCATCAAATAAAAAGGAGAAAGGAAGGGCTCACCGTGTTCAAAGCCCAAGCAAGAGAGTTAGCAGCAGAAAAAACAAACTCCACCGTCAGAGCTTCCAAAACAGAGCGAAGCCACAGAGACCGGTCGTCGACGCAGTAGGCCAGGCCCTCCAACTCCATAGCCGCGAAAAAGAAGCTCGAAAGTGAAGAGAAAAAGGGCAGAATAAGAAGGTGAAGTTGCAGAAAGCGAATGGTTTTCTGGAAATTGGGAGAATAAATGTTTGTTTCAATTTTTTGTAGGGTTTCTTTTTTCGATTCAATATTTCGGGTCGGATCTTTTTTGCGTTGGGTTTGGGTACTGACCCGACCTGTAGAATACCAGTGTGCCCTTTTTTTTCCTTTTTTCTAAATTCGAGGTAGTTAATAAAAAAATTTCAAATATGATTTTGACTTTCACTTTCGTTGTTAAGCTTTCGAAATTTTAATTTTAAGTTTATTTATTTAATTTTTTAGTTTACAGATTTGACTCATTTTAATTTTAAACATTAAAAATATTCAATTTTTAATTTTTAGACAAATGAATTAAATTCGATTCTTGTTGAAAATTTTTTTTGTTAATTATTCTTAAAAAAAAACATATTTCTCCATAAATTTTATAATCATGTTCATAAATTTTCTATACTTTTATTAAAATTTTGATATTATTCAACTAATTGATATAAATATCAACTTCAAATTTATCAAATGGGTCAATTTTAAATTTTCTTTTAAAATATTGGGACTAAAAGAAACAATTGGAAATTTAATATATTAAAATTTTAATTAAAAAAACATTTTTAAAACCTTGGTCTTTATATTTTCTTGTAAAGATAGAAGAATTAGAAACTGCCCGCTATTTTGTTGAAGAATTTTATTGTGATTAATTATAACGATTTTTTCTCTCGTAAAAGGAGTTTTCCCTTACTAGTGAGGCGGTTATTTTTCGAAGTAAGAGTAGTTTCTGAGGTATTCTAGCGTGGTTTCTACAGTGGTTGGTGATTGGAATACGTCTGGAACTTGTCGTCTTCAATTTTTTTTTTTTTTTTTTTTTGTGTGGAGAGTTTAGTGATTTATGGATGATCTCGTGAAGAAATGGCTAAACTTTGACTTAACAGAGTCTGAAAACTCTGCTATTACATCGAATGTGGGTGAGCAATGGGAGGCGATGGATGATATGTAACGATGTGTCATGGTTCGGGTACTTCGTCAAGGAGAATCCACTTTGAGAGCTTTCGATCAATGATGAAGTGTGTTTGAAAATGTCACATGGATACTAGATTGGAAGTTGCTGGAGAGAATTTATTCTTTGTAAAATTCCGAATAGTGCCTGAAAAGTTTGTTTATATCTGATGGTCCCTGGTCATATGATAAGTCGCTTCTCGTTACGGTAACATCTTAAGCAGGGGATCAGGTTAGTCGTTTAAACTTTAATTTTTCTGCTTGTTGGATTAAGGTTTACAAATATCTCATTATGTTGTGTGTTAAGAAGTATGGCTAGAAGAGTAAGTGGGGTTGTAGGTGAAGTTTTGCATATTGAAGCTGATGAGGATGCTCAAACTAGCCCTATCTTTCGAATTCGTATCTTAATGGATATTACTAAGCCTCTGATGTTTGGTGTTAGAGTCTCGTGAACTCATGATGATCGAATAAGGTGCCCTATTCAATATGAACCATTACCTAATTTTTGCTTTCAATTTGGGATTATTAGACATCTAGCTAAAGAATGTGTGGTGGCAATTTTGGAGGAAAAGAATGGGCGTTTTCATATGGGGAGTGGCTCAAAGCAAAAAATACCAGGATGGCTACTGATAATGGTAAGAATAAGGCTAAGGTGTAGGATGAGGAGGAGATCATGGTGTTCGTAGTCGTGATCGAATTGGGTACACAAACTGGGATTAAGGTGCAGTAAGAAGAAGCGATATAACTAGTTGAAGGAAATCAACACCTGATAATGCCAAAATTGAAAATCTTAAGCTGTTGAAGGAAGGTGTATCTGTTGGGGATGAAATGTTGTATGCGGGGAAAAATACTAAGGGTGATGGTGTTTCTGTAGTCCTACTCTAATGGGAAGTAAAAAGGAAATGGTGGTGATGAGGTCCGGTGTGGATCCTATGGCTAAAATTAATGACCAATATAAATCTGGAGATAAGGATGTAGAGGTATCACATATGAAACAGGATGCAGTGAATGTTTTATATTCAATGAACATAATTGGAAAGAGGAAGCTTGTTGATTTAGGGAAGAAGATTGAACGGTGTGGAAAGAAATATCAATTGGGAGATGATTTAATGTGCTCTCCTAGCTCGGCGAATGTCGTAGGAGAGCCTCGCCAAGGATTATGAATATCATATGTTAGAATGTACGGGGTTTGGGGAATCCTCGTGCATTCATTAATTTGAGGCACATTTTTAAAATATGTTGTCCCCGGGTGTTTTTTTTTTGTGAAACAAAAAGTAATTATCAACGTATATATGATGTTAAACACAATTTGGCTTCTCAAAACTGCTTTGGCTAATAATGGAATGAGTGGGGGATTGTATGTCACGTGGACAGATACGGTGGACATTTCTGTTCGATCATACTAAAAAAATCACATTGATGTTAGAATGGAATGGAATGGATTAATGTGGAGTTTTTTTGGTATCTATGGTTGCCCAGAAGCAACGAATAAATATGTTACATGTGAGCTTATTCGTCGGTTGCACAATAATGATGATTCTCCATGGCTTCTTGGAGGTGATCTTAATAAATGTTTATGGTCGTAGGAGCAGAGTGGTGGTTTTTCTTCGTGTAATGCTTATATGAAAATATTTAGAGAGGTGGTTGATGAAGTGAGACTGTGTGACTTGGGGTTCAAAGGTTCTACCTTCACATAGATGAATAGTAGTATTTAAGAGGAACCAATTTTTAAACGACTAGATCAGTTTATGGCAAATCAGAATTTCTGTGATAGTTTTGGAGAAACAGAGGTTAGTTATTTAGTGTAGGGGAAATCAAACCATGAACCAATATGTATTGGTTTATCGATTCAATAAATAACTCATTGTAGTAAGCGACAATCTTTCTTTAAGTTTGAAGAGATTTGGACAAAAGAGGAGGCATGTATGGATTTAGTAAACTTGAATTAGAAGCAACCAACTAGTTGTGAGCTTTATGCTACTTTGGTACAAAATATCATATCTATACAAAATGTGTTGCAACCTTGGGGCAAGTTGAAGAATAAAGAATATTCTCTATAGTAAATAAGTTTCAATCTCAACTTAATAACCTCATGGATTCCCCATCCCAGAAGGATTTCTAGATGATAAATTTAGTTGAAAACAAGTTATCCTTTACGCAGGATTGTGTGGAAATGTATTAAAAAAAAGCAGTGTTCTCGTGAAAATTGGCTTAAATGGGGAGACCGAAACTCCAATAGTTTCATAAAAAGGCTACTATGAGAAGACAATAAAACATAATTTCTATAATTTTAAATATGAATAGAGATCGACTTTATGATGAGAAAGAGATAGCTGATGAATTTGTATTCTCATACATTTCATTGCTTACTTCCTCATACCTAATGATGAGGTGATGAGGGAGGGTTCTAACTCGTCAAGGGTAAAGAGGTCTTTTAGGTCAAATAAAGGGCAAGATAGTCATTTTTGCTCTAGAAGGCAATTTGGAAAAAAAAAAATCTCCAGCTACATAAAAAACCAAAAAATGACTTTTAAGTCATTATTTGGCCATTATCATTTGCAGAAATCAAAGACTGACTTCGCAACCTTTAGTCTCTCAAAATTTCTACATTTCACAAATCTCGAGGCCATTTTTCAGACTCTGCAGCGTCGCCACAGAGTTTTTGTGCCAATCTGACCTGGTGTAGTGACGTCGTAGAGCTAGAAGTGAAGCAACACGTGCTCAATGTTGCCCGTTCCTTAGCTTTCGCAGTAAGCCAATTGCAAGCTGAGGGAGGGCGTGTCTCAGCCAGTCAGATCGTTCGACAGTTTCTGCAAACGTTAGCGTCGCCGCTCGCCCCAGCCACTCACCGAAGCCGCCCATGTCCGCCTCTCGCTCTATGATACGTGTCGACACCTTGTTTGACAGCCGATCAGCGTTCGCAGCTTCGGATTGGACTACGCATCACCAAGCCTGACGTTTGCCCAAGCTAGCCGTACGTGCCTACCGAGCCAACGGTGAGCACTTCGATCCCACTAACATGCCTGAACCATACTCCGAGACTTGTGGCGCGACTGTGCTCATTCACCGGCATCAGTTTCTCACGTGTCGCCGCTCGCCGGAATGGGAAAAAATCCCAATTTTATCCCTAAGCTAAACATTATGCCCGAGTCTATTTTTTAAGGTTTTAGGTGCAGATTGTGACCCGTTTGTCCTGTAATAGCAGTTTTGTGTGGAGGAGTTTTAGAGGATTTCACCAGTGCATTTCGAGGGTTAAACCGAGCAACTTTTTAGCCAAGGTAAAGGAATTGTTACCTAGTAATTGAGTCGTTGTGGTAGTATGAGCATGTATAAGGATATTTGTCTCTGATTTCATTATACGTCTGAATGCTATGTTATGTTGTACGCTATGATCGTTAGCATATATGCGATGTTGTCAACCTATTTATTATGAACGTATAATGACGATGTGTACTGCTACTGTCATATTCTTTGATGTTATAAACTTGGATGAGTATGTGAGACTCAGCGTATTCTTGATTATGAATGTAAATAATATGCGATCGTCCTATTGGACATGTGTTTATAATAAGCGATCGTCCTAGTGGACTTGAATTTATATTGAGCAATCGTCCTAGTGCGGACTTGAACGATTATTTACCCAGAGTTAGAGACTCAACGAGGGGTGGCACTTACATGTTTTAGTAACCTAGAGTCTAGGGACTCGAAGAGGGGTTTTACGATCTTTTGACTTCGTCTCTAGGGTTCTTGTGAAGCCTTTATATGCTTACTTATTTTTCATGTATTCGGATATGTGTCCCATGAGGTCTTTTGTTAGGGCCCTTATTGAGTGTAAAAGCTCACCCTTTTTACTGTGGAATTTTGCAGGTACTCGGGAGTAGAACTTGATGGGGGAGCTGGAACTGACGTGGCCATGGGACAGTGTTTCTTAATAAATTGCATTAGACTAAGGAGTTTTAATGCTTAAATCCTTTTATTTATGCACGAACTATTTAATTCTCATACATGTCTATTATTTATTTCCTTTGGATTTTTTTCATGTTTTAAAGGTACCCGACAACTGTTTTAACGATGTACTTGTTTATTTTTTTATGTTAAATAAATGAGGTAACATTACGAAGTCTCCTGTTTAATTTGTACATGCATATAGGAGTAAAGTCCTAAAATAGGCCCTAGGTTGGGCCGGGTCCTTACAGTTTTTATCAAAGCCTAGAGTCATAGATTCTGTAGACCGGCTTACATCATAAGTCATTTTGAGTCTCATGGTTCGCAGCTTCCTGTCGCCATCAAGTAACTTGTAAGGGTTAGGGAATATAAGAGCATGACTAGCCATGTTGAATATGATATTACTGTGTTGATGTTCTCTACATTGCTTGATGCGTGGTGTTGTTTGTTCTTTCATATTATAATATATATTTAGACCACTAGCAAAGAATTAGGACTTAGAGACTTTTAATGATTGTTCCAGACTTTGGATATGTCTCATTGAGTAACCAGGAGTTCGACTAGTGGAGGACGCCGAGGCAGAGGCCGAGGTCGAGGTTTAGGAGTTCCTACTGTCCCAAGGAGGACGAGATCGTCGAGCCAGCAGGTTCTGCAGCCTCCATCTATTGTAAGAGGGATGTCAGCAATCTCAGGACTGACTTAAGAGGCTCGGGCAGCCATTCAGATGATGATACATGGCAATCCAAAGAGTTAGGCCGTCCGATCAGGCACCTGCCAGAATTGTGGCACAGACAGCGAACGACCAAAAGGTGAGTTCAGCACCACAGATCCCGCCTGCTAGGTAGAGTTTACCATCACGATCTGTGCCGGTAGAGAGGAGTTTAGCCATAGCTCTAGTGATAGATTTTGCACTACTATTCCAGGCAGCTGAGGACCTAAAGGGAGGCTGATAGTAGTAAAGACGTTTTTGAGAACGTCAAGTTGATTAAGGAATTTAGGAATTTGGATCTAAGGATATTGACGGAGCATCTGAGGATCCATTGGTCGTAGAGGGTTGGTTGTCTCACATGGAGACTGTATTCCACCATATGGAGTGTCCTTCCAAGCAGCAAGTGAAATGCGCATAAGGGAAGCCAAAAGAATGGTATATGCAAGAAATTAAGAGACGTTTGCCCAATGCCCCGCCGCTCGCCTGAAGTGAGTTCAAAAGTATGTTTTTGGACATGTACTTCACAAACGTCGATAAACAAGCGGAAATCTCTAAGTTTACCAGTATTAAGCAAGGGAAGGATACCGTTGTGGCTTATCGAAGGTTCAATGACTTAGCTCACTTTGTTGACGAACCGATTAAGACCGAGGAGCAGAAAATGAGCTACTTCATGGATAGTCTGCATGCGGGTATTCGTGGTGTTGTGGATGCACACTAACGAAAAACTTTTAGAGCGTGAGTCACCCTAGCCTGAAAACTGGACTTGAAGTTCAGGGAGAATTGAGGAATTGCATTGCAATCTGAGGATGAGCCTGTTGAGCATAATCAGGGACATAACAGAAAGTCCTTAAGTTGTTTCTGAATTTTGACCTGTTAGTTTAAGTAATGTGGTATATAAGATTGTCTTTAAAACGCTTGCAAACCAACTAAAATGTGTCCTTCCCAAGTTGATTTGTGACGCTCAGAGCACTTTTATACCAGGGCTATTGATCACAAATAATGTGTTGGTGGGTACAAATGCATTCAATCAATTATGAATACGAGGATAGGGAGGAAAGGTCTTACAACTTTCAAACTAGATATGAGCAAGGCCTATGATCGTGTAAATGACCTTTCTTACGTCATATCATGAACACATGGATTTCCCCTTAGGTTTTATTGAGGCCATTATGGATACTATTACTATGGTTGGCTTTTCTGTGTTAATTAATGGACGGCTAAAGGGATGTTTTAGTCCTGAGAAGGGCATACGACAAGGGGATCCAACTTAACATATTTATTCCTACTTTGCACGGAGTGTCTATCGGGTTTGATTGATTTATATATTGAACAAAAGAGAGTAAGTGGGTGTCGTATATGTAGAGCACGCCCAATCATACCACACTTGCTATTTTCTTATTACAGTTTTGTATTTTGTAAGGTCGTTGAGAACGAATTTGAGGAACTTACAAACATTCTTTTTAAGTATGAAGTTGCTTCTTGACAATGTATTAGTTTTGAGAAAACTGCAGTCCTTTTTAGCCCGAATGTAACACCTAGTGATCAAGATTTGTTAAAACATATCCTATCCATTAAGTATACCACATATCTTGGAAAGTGCCTGGGTCTACCTTCTCATTTCTCAAGAAATAAAGGGAAAGAGTTCGCTTATATTAAGAAGAAGGTTTTGAAAGTCATTTCTGGATAGAAACGATCTCTTTTTTCTATTGGTGGAAAGAAATCTATATATAAGTAGTTGCCCAGGCTTTATCGACTTACATTGTGTCATTAATAGAGCTGCCAAAGAGTTTTTTCACATAAATAAATTCAGGGATAGCTCATTTTTTTTAGGGAACTACCCAGGGCCTCTGAAAAACTCATTGGACGTCATGACACAAAATGTGCTTGCCTAAATCACAAGGAGGGATGGGATTTCAAGATTTAGAAGGCTGTAATCAATGTATGCTTGCCAAATAGGTGGAAGGATACTCCAAAATCCTTATTCACTAGTTGCTCGATTGATGAAAGGTCGATATAATAACACATCTACTTTTCTTGAGGCTAAAGTTCGTTCAAATGTATCATATGTCTGGCATAACATTATATAGGGTCGTTCGTCGCTTTAAAAAGGTATTCGAATCCATATTGATGACGGTAAATCTACTGAGGTTTCCTCTCAACCATGGCTTCGTAGAGAATCCACTTTCAGGTTGTTAACATCTCCTATAATTATAATGGAACACCTCATGTGGTTAATTTGATGACAGCTTGTGGAAAATGGAATGTTGATTTGTTGAAGAATAGATTCTATGTGGAAGATGTGAAAGCAATAATGGCTATACCATTGTGCAACACTACTCAATTGGGTTCTGAATTTGGCATTACTCACCAAATAGAGAAGTTACAGTGAAAAGTGCATATAAACTTAGTGCATATAAACTATGGGTATGTGCAAAATTCCCAACCTCTACATCCTCGGATGAGTCTACACATAAGTGGTGGAGCTTAGTTTGGGGTCTTATGATTCCTTTGAAAATACGAATCTTCATTTGGAAATTATTTCATAATTATCTACCATTCAAAGCTGAATTGAAGAAGCAGTAGATGGACATTGCTACATTATGTCTCAATTGCAGAAAAAATAATGAAACAATCACACATACCTTAGTGGATTACTATTGAGATCGAAAATTCTGAGGATTGTTCAGATTTGGTAAATTGTAGGTATAAAGACCGTATTTGATGCTAGCTTAGGCATCCCGTGCAGCAGGATTCGCCTACCAGGTCTACTATTAATGAATGGCATACTCGGCCGTTGTTGGGTTAGGATTGCTTGGACATCGTTGATTAATTAGGATTGACAGTCTGGTCTTATAGTAGAAGAATGAACTTGGGCTTCCATGGATTATGTAATTATAAAATGGATTAATGTAACGTGCTTACGAAATAGAAAGACATGTGCAACATATATAAAAATTTTGCCTAACATGAATCCTTAACACAGTTCATCAATATACACTAGTCACAGCATAACTATCAATCAGTCAAGATGAGAACCAGTCACCATAATACAATTAAGTATTGCAAATTAACATCCAATATACTCTAAACATGCTTATAACACACCCACGGACCCTAAGTTATGGATATGTTCCCTTTACCTTCGCTGATAGCTTCTAAGTTTGCTTATAGATGCTCGAGCCATGACCTCAAGAAGGTTCGGTCAATACAACGTTAAAGAGTCAAAATCAACACCAAGATTACCATCAAAATCGGACTTAGAACGTGAAAATACAAAAGTGGCCTAACTTCAAAAATTGCCTTCTTGGGGCTCGAGTCTCGGTCAACTCGGTTGATCGGTCAAAGCTGGTCAAAGGTCCTTTATTTTCTAATACTCAAAACTTAGATGAAAAAATTTCATAGTTTAAAATCATGAAGCCAAAATATTGGTTTACAAAAGCTTACTTCTAATGTTACATAATGAACTTGGTTAACAAAACACATGGCATGGATCAAGGTCGATTAACATGAGGAGATTTAACCTAGTCAACTGAGTCAACTCTGTCAAATTAAGTCAACTCTACTAAATAGCCTTCCAATGTGAAATTATCCAACATATCTTACCCCTGTCTTTACACATGAACAAGAGCACATAAGAAAACAAGACATCAAGCTTCACCTTCAATAACACATAAGGATTACTAATGCTCAACCATTAAAAGATAAAATAAAACTTCAAATCTTACCAAGTTGTTGACGACAACTTTTCAGCGCTGTTTGGAGCGAATCCACCCCAAAAATGGGAGAGGAGCGAAGATTGGGTCGCGCGACGACACGACTAGACGAACGGCGGCGCAAGCTAGGTGAACGATGTCGGTGCAACTAAGCACGAAGCGGGTGTTGGTCAGAATTGAGTTGGAGACGAAGAGGGAAGGGAGTGTTGGTCAAATGGCTCAAGGGAGAAGGAGGAGGAATAGTGTCGACGAGGATTTTTAAGAGGAGACAGGGTATGATTTCGATAAATATACATATACATATATACATATATATATATGTGTGTGTAAAAGAATTAGGTCAAATCATTTTTAAAAGAGAAAATGGGTGTTTGTTTTGAGCGAACATGGGAAAGGCTTCTAATTAAGGTTGTTTGGAAAATGGTTTAACCTCAATCTGCTTATAAACTAAAATAAGTACAATTTCATTCAAATTCCAACCTTCTAAAATAAATGTTAAATCGAATTTGAAAACAGAACCAATAAATTATCAAAAATAAATTTTGAGAGTTCCGTAAATCCAAAACCCACCTCTTAATGTAAGGAAGGAAAACTCGGGTTGTAACAGGACGTCGTCCCTAGTGGCTATCGAAGCGGTTTGAGGCGATAATTGATTCCATGAAGCTCCCGATCCCTCCTTATTCTTCCTATTAAGGAGATTTTATCTACTGTTAACTACATCTCTATTACTTTTGTTCCCATGAACTCTAATGGGTTGTTTGTTAAGGGTTTTAGAAATGGGGTGGGAACTAGCATTAAGTGCTAGTTTTTAGAGGGTTTTTTTCAGTAGTTGTCGGGCAAGAAGGGGGCAATCTGCAACATTACAGGCGCCACGTGGCTGACTTGCATTTTTTTTTTTACTTTTTAAATAGTTTTTATTTTTTTAACTTTTATTTATTCAAATATTTGTTTTTAAATTATTTTTTATTTAAATATATTAATAAATGTCACATCATATCAACAATAACAACCATTTCTCATAACTCCTCCATAAACACTCTTCATCCAAACAAAATTTAATAACACTTATTTCTAAACACTCTACCAAAATCTTCAAACAAACGAGCTATTACTAAACACTCAAAATAACTTCTCCATAATAGAGTACCATATAAATTGGTAGCATATGCAATTCAAAATCCTACGAACAATGTGTGGATGGCTGATTACCCAAGTGGCTTAAGCATTTAGGACATGCTTGGCAGGGGTATTAACTTAATCCAGATTTAAGTTAATACCCTTTAATCCTTGTTTGGTGAAGGGGTGAATGAAATTCGGATTAGCATTAAACATAACACATATATGAACACTGACACACTATTCAAATCCGTGTTATGCCTCCCTCTATCATTCAACTATTTTCGTTCGATTTCTTTCTCCTCTCCTCTCCATCTCTCTGGTTTCCATTTCGAATGGTGGTCGATTTCTTCGATCTCTTTCATTCGATTTATTTGTCATCTCTCTCTCTGCCTTTCTGATTTTTATTTCGATTCTCGGTCAATTTCTTCAATCTCTTTCGTTCAATTTCTTTCTCATCTCTCTCCAATGATGGGGGTTTTCATTTCGATTCTCAGTCAATTTCTTCGATCTCTTTGGTTCGATTGGAGTTCAGATCTGCAATTTCTTGTTTCCCCTCATGAATCTATCTTCGATTTCACGTATTGTGTCATCCGATTTCATCTATTTATATTTTTAGGGTTTGATTTGTTCAAATTTTTCGTTCTTCGATCTTTCCATCTCTCTGGTTCCCGATTTCGTTCTTCGAGTTATTCGTTCCGAGATCTTTGAAACCCTCATCATCTTTTACGTTTTCTTCGGAGATATTACCCCTCGCCGTCAAATCTTTAACTTCTTGACGCTGAGATGCTTTACTTTTGTCATGCATGCCTTGTTTTCGAGTTGTGCTTGGGTTTACATGTTTAAAATGGACCATCTACTTCGGCTTGGAAGGACGTTGAAGGTTCAACTTGGTCAGGGATGGATCCAAGTAAGTATTTCGTTCCCTTGCCAGTCGATGATGAGGCCTCTGTTTTGAAGAAAAAAAAAATCAGTTTTCTATAATTTCTGCTTCGGTCAATGTCACATTGGGAATTAATTTGGTTGTTGAACTGAAAATTAAATTCTCTACGCTATTTTCATTTTCCATACTAGTCGTGTTTCTGCAATCACTATGTTTATTTTGGTTATAATGAAAATTGAACTTTGTTTAGTTTGGTTATTCATTTTGCAATAACTATGTGACCAACTTCCTGTTTCTTCAATCATTTTAATATAATGGACCATCTCTTCATTCGATTTGCTCCCACTTTATGTGCTTCTGTATTCAATGTTTGTACTTTTTTAGTTGTTGGATACAACAACCTAATGGTTCTTCTGCCTATATATATCGTATTTTTCTTTAGGTCTCTTCACGTTCACACATCCCTTCTCTCAATATATATTCTGTTTAGACCGACTAAATTGCCTTTATTTTTTTATTATTCTATAGTAATTTTCTATGTTCGAATTGTATTTTCCATTCGCATATATGTCCTAATTAGATAGGATTGCTTTGCTTTGTGAGAACCAGTTTGCTTATCTTGATTTAGTTCATGTACTGATTTTGCTAATCTTGCTTTAGTTCATGAATTGATCTTGGTTATCTTGCTTTACTTCATGTACTAATCTTGCTTTAGTTTATGTACTGATCTTGGTTATCTTGCTTTACTTCATGTACTAATCTTGCTTTAGTTTATGTACTGATCTTGCTTATCTTGATTTAGTTCATGTACTGATCTTACTAATCTTGCTTTAGTTCATGTACTGATCTTGCTAATCTTGCTTTAGTTCATGTATTGATCTTGGTTATCTTGATTTAGTTCGTGTACTGATCTTGCTAATCTTGCTTTAGTTTATGTACTGATCTTGGCTATCTTGATTTAGTTCATGTACTGATCATGCTTATCTTCATTTAGTTCATGTACTGATCTTGTTTATCTTGCTTTAGTTTATGTACATCTTCTGCTTATCTTCCTTTAGTTCATGTACATCTCCTCCTTATCTTCTTTTAGTTCATGTACATCTCTTGCTTATCTTAATTTAGTTCAATTACTCATCTTGCTTATCTTCATTTAGTTCATGTATTAATCTTGTTTATGTTCATTTAGTTGCTTATCTTCATTTAGTTTATCTACATCTATTTCTTATCTTGATTTAGTTCCATTACATCTCTTGCTGATCTTGCTTTAGTTCATGTACTGATCATGCTTATTTTGCTTTACTTCATGTACGTCTCTTCATTATCTTGCTTTAGTTCATGTACATGTCTTGTTTATCTTGCTTTAGTTCATGTACTAATGTTGGTTATCTTCATTTAGTTCATGTACTGATCTTGTTTGTCTTGATTTAGCTCATCTACATCTCTTGCTTATCTTGATTTAGTTTCATTACATCTCTTGCTCATCTTGCTTTAGTTCATATACTGATCTTCCTTATCTTGCTTTACTTCATGTACATCTCTTGCTTTGCTTGCTTTATTTCATGTACATCTCTTGCTTATCTTGCTTTAGTTCATGTACTGATGTTGGTTATCTTCATTTAGTTCATGTACTGATCTTTTTTATCTTCATTTAGCTCATCTACATCTTTTGCTTATCTTGATTTAGTTTCCTTCATCTCTGGCTCATCTTGCTTTAGTTCATGTACTGATCTTGCTTATCTTGCTTTACTTCATGTACATCTCTTGCTTTTCTTGCTTTAGTCCATGTACATCTCTTGCTTATCTTGCTTTAGTTCATGGACTGGTCTTGTTTATCTTCATTTAGTTCATGTACTGATCTTTCTTATCTTCGTTTAGTTCCTCTACATCTCTAGCTTATCTTGCTTTAATTCATGTACTAATCTTGCTTATGTTGCTTTACTTCATTTATTGATCTTGCTTATCTTGCTTTAGTTCATGTACATCTCTTGCTTATCTTGATTTAGTTCATGTACATCTCTTGTTTATCTTGATTTAGATCTTTGCATCGTTCAAATCTTTGCGACTTTGTTTCTGTTTACAAAAATTTTCAAAATTTAAGTTCTATTTATTTTTAGAAAAAATGATAGCAATATGATCTCAATTGAGAAATGAGTAATGCATCCATATCGTAAGACTGACTATACTTATTTTTTGCTTATGTTCGTACATTTATGCAAAAGGTGAGGTACTCTTCCATAACTTGTTAAATTGGATAAAAGTATCTTCCTCAATATTTGATTTGTTACTAATATCTTCGTAACTTAAGCGCGGTTCGAAGGCTTATTCCACAGTTGGTCGACGAGGTTGGGTTTGTTATCCTTGTAAATTACTATTTTTTATATGTCCGTTCTTATACATTGTTTAGCACACTATGTATTATTATTTATTTATGGAACACTTTCAAGCATTCAGATGTTAACTTAATCCATGGACATTCAATGCAATTGTTGTTAACCTTGCAAATTCAAAAATTTTTTTGAAGTAAAATTTTAGCTTTACTTTGATATAATTGAACGTCTGATTTAATTTATAAAATTTAATAATTACTGAAGTAATTTTAAATTCAAGTAATTTTCAAGTCAATACATTACAACAAAATTGAGATATCATTTTTTTTTTTTAAGAAATAAAATTTAATTGGTAATTTCATCAAATCGTTGTTTTCTTGATCATGGTAATTTCATATAAATAAATAAATAACTTGCTTATCTAAATATTATTTTATTTTTCATTATTTAAAAAAAAAAACACATAATTATATAAGTATATATTTATCTTATTATTATTTGATTTCATTTCTCCTTTTTAACTTTTTTACCTCCTTTTTGCATGATGTACAATGCAAGTTGATTGCATGATGTAATTCATTTACATCTTTGTGATTTTACATCTTTGTCCTCCCAAAACATACATTTTATGAAGTTCAATTTTCTATCAAACAGAAATAAAATACATTTTTCTTTTTTCTTTTTTCTTTCTCTTTTTTTTTTTTTTTTTTTTTGAGATTAATACTATACAATTTTATAAGACTATCCAAATCATGCTTTTATTGTATTTTGTGATTTTACATGTTTTTGTTGGCTAAAATAAAAGTAAAATAGCATTAACTTAGTAATTCATCATATATTTGCATGATGTAATTCATTTTCAAAATTGATGCAATTTTAAATCAACATTTACTTATAGCTTATAACTCATTGCAAACTAAATGGATTTAAGAAACTAATAACGTCATTTACAAACTAATGAATCATTAGTAATATCGGTTAGTTCACTTGCAACTTTATTAGTATACATACATCTATACATAATTTCAATATTAAAAGTACTGTATAGCTTATAACCCATTTTCAATTTCATTAGAAATATATGAGTTTCGTAATTATGTACCTATAATTTTTTGCATTTCTTTATGTTAGATAATGGACCCCGGTAAGATGATTTCAGTATTAAAAGTAGTGTATAAATCTCAGAATCATTTTTTGCTTCTAGCAAACCTGATGATGAACTACAACCCTATGGAAGAAAGTCCACATTATTCATCTTTCTTTCGACATCACTTCCGCCAGATGACCATTTTCTCGTTAATGAGAGAAAGTGATCTAGCTTGTAGTGAGACAACTAGAATGAATCGTGCTTGTTTTTAAACTTTGTGTGACCTATTAAGGACTTGGTCTTCGCGGTACAGGCTACATTGATTTCGATGAAATGGTAGCCATGTTTCTACATATCATGGCTCACGATGTTAAGAACCACGTTATTCGACGCATTTTTACAAGGTCTGGTGAAACAGTATCACGACACTTTCAAAATGTCCTTATTGATGTGATACGCTACCACGAGATTCTATTGAAAAAATCGGAATCAATTCAAGCATCGTGTACTGATAGTAGATGGAAATGGTTTGAGGTAACCATTATAATAATTAGTAAACCAAAGTCATTAAGTTTGAAAACCCATTTCATTTCTTTTTCTTTCAAACCATGCAGAACTGTCTTGGCGCATTGGATGGTACTCATATCGAGATACATGTTCCTGCTGAAAAACATGCCTCCTTTAGGAGTAGAAAGAGTTTCATCACAACGAACACCTTAGTTGTGTACTCTCTAAATGGAGAGTTTATTTACGTTCTAGCTGGGTGGGAAGGTTCAACAGCTGACTCTAGAGTACTTAGAGATGTTTTATCTCGTGACAATGGATTTAACGTTCCGAATGGTAACTAACATTATTCATAACATAATACTTCAATTTAGTAATCAACCAAAATTGCATTACTCCTTGTATCCAGGGTACTACTACTTATGTGATGTTGGTTATCCAAACGCCAAAGACTTTTTAGCTCCCTATAGGAGGGAGCGTTACCATTTTTCTGACTGGAGGGGTAGTAATCCGCGACAAAATCGGAGAGAATTTTTCAATAAAGCTCAGTCATCGGCAATGAATATAATCGAAAGAGCTTTCGGTGCCCTAAAAAACCGTTGGCCCATTTTACACAATCAATCTTTCTATCCACATAAGGTACAAGTGAAGATCATAACGACATGTTGTCTACTACATAATTTGATATATATGGAGATAAGATCAACAATTGGATTGAAAATATTAGGAGAAGTTGACCCTGTTGAAACCCAAGCTGAAATGAACAACCACCCCAACATCAACTACTTCAAGACATCACCTCAGTTGTCATGTTTTCGAGATTGCCTGGCCGAACGAATGTTTGAATCCGCTCAAGCTTCTAGGTTCTAGACTAATCATCTTCATATTATATGTTTTGTTCGTATAGTGTATGTTGAAAGAATGTGTATAAATATATTTTTGTGCAATTACGTTAATGTCATATATATAATGAATGTCGAATGTTCTTAAACTTTGATTAAAACAATTTTTCAAATTTTATGTACAAGTATGGCAGTGCCTGTGAGAAAAATTCGTCACAATTGGAGTGCCTTATAAAACAGTATTCTTGTTCAGGCGTTGGTTCATCTAATGCAAGTTGGGGGATGGAAATCTGACAACGGTACTTTCAGGAACAAGTACCGCAACTAACTTCTACGAATTATGCAAGAGAAGATTCCTGGATGCCCAATTACTTCTACCACGGTCATCGACTGTAGGGTTAAGAGTTTGAAACGCCAGTACCAAGCTATTGCCGAGATGCTTGGAAATACTTGCAGCGGCTTCGGGTGGAATGATGCATACAAGTGCATTAAGGTGGAGCCCACTATTTTCGACACATGGGTTCAAGTATGTAACAATAGCTTGTGTGTAAACAAAGATTGAATGTACTTATGAATTTTACAATATATGCTCTATTTCAGACGCACCTAAATGCGAAGGGTATGAATAATAAACTATTCATGCATTATGATGACCTCGCTTATGTATTCAGGAAGGATAGGTCAAGTGGATATATTTCTCAGTCAGCTAGAGATATCACAGACAAGGATTGGAACATGCAAGAAGAGGAGGGGGTGTTCTCAAGGGTATTATAGGCCTCAGGCTCCTATTGTTCAAGAGGAAGAACCGAATATTCCTACAAGCGGACCAGGTAGGGGGTCGACCTCTTCTGTGGGGGAGAAAAGGAAAAAGGGTGTCACAAAACTAGGAGATACTTGATATTATGCGAGTAGGGTTGGATATGCAAAACACAAAGATACTGAAGATTGTTGAATGGCCAGCAACGACAGATATGGCAAATGAAGCCAAGAGGGCGAAAGTAGCAGTCATTCTTCCTCAATTAAGCCCACCATTAACGACTTTTGAAAGGATTGCCCTGATGAATGTCCTTTTGAAAGATCTCGATTAAGCTGTCGCATTTCTTTCAGTACCTCCAAAGGATTAGCGGGACTATTACAACTACTTGTTGAACAAGGATCGTTGATCTCAATCTCATCTTCCTTTTTATGACGTCGGGCAATACTCAGAGGATGACCACATTTTCACTCAACTGTTGTCTTTTTGTGAACATAATATAATTTGCTTTTCTATGACTATTTTACCTATGTTTTATCTAAACTCTTTTTTTTTCTCATAAAATTGGATTTCTTATGTCAAGTTGGTGTATTTCTCTAATATTTTGAAGTTAATGTCATATAAATATTATCTTATTGCATATGAAATTTCAATTCGAATATGAGCGTTCATAATACAAGCATTATTTTACATTTATAATTTGCATAGTAACAAAAAAAATTTATAAAAAAAAACATGATTTTAAAATTATAAATAGAAAATTCAACTTAATTCATGCACCAAACACAGTTTAAGCTTAACTTAATCTCTGCAACAAACAACATGCTTAACTTAATCCCTGCACCGAACACAGACTAACTTAACCCTAATCCCTCCACCAAACACGCCCTTAATATTTTTAAATTCAAATTTGTGTAGCCCATTGGGCGTTTATTCTAATTAAAAGAAAAGCATGTTTTAGTTTCAAAAAAAAATTGTACTGTGATTCTTCACCTTCTTCAGGTAATCAAATTTATGATCATTTTGATTCTGAGTGGAAAAGATTTATGGGAATTTACTTTAGGAATGTTGAGGTCTTTAGAGATGAGAAAGGGTTTAGAATCTTGTGAAGGGAAACAATTTCTGAAGTTTTAACACTTTGGATACCATTGTTCTATATTCTGAATCTCTTTGTTTTTTGATAAAGAGTTTATACAAACAAACTCCAGAAAAAAAAAGAGGAATAATAAACACAAAAGTTTAAAATTTTAATTGTTATGAACCATAATTTTGATGCAAATTTATAAAATAAATTTTCCATTCAAACCCACAATCTATCCCAAATGATAAATAGAGAAGACAAAAATAAATTGTGATATATGTAGATTCACAACATAAATATATAGGAAGTTCATTAAGAACAAGTTCAACAATTCTGCCACCCCTGACTTAACTAAATTTCCCTCTCTAATTACTTCAAACTCCAGACAGAAGGGAACAACTGATAATAGGAAAATACAAAAGAACCAACCAAAATTCTCATTTTCTTCTCTTCGCTGGAGGTTCGAGTGTTTCCTCATCCTCATCATCATCTTCCTCCTCTTCTTCATTGTCATCATCATCTCCATCGTCGTCGTCGTCATCATCTCCGTCATCGTCGTCATCTTCGTCTTGGTCGTTTGCATCATCATCGTCATCTTCTTCTTCTTCTTCTTCTTCTTCTTCTCCATCATCTTCCCTGTTACCTCCAGCTCTTCCATTGCCACTCGCTTCCAGGTCGTCCTCTAGATCACCATCATCCTCTTCTTCATCTGAGATATCTTCTGCATTTTTCCCACCATCTTGCTCATTTGCATCATCTTCATCAACTTCATCTCCATCTTTATCATCCTCTGATTCACTTCCATCTACATTTTCCCGATCGGGACTATTCTTCGCGTGAAGTTCTTCAAAAGGAAACCTGAGCGATGAGTATAAATCAGTAATTCCAAAACCAAAGAGAAATAGAAATACCAAATGAAATGAAACGTTTATTACTTTTCCCCAATTGCAGCGAATCCTGGTAGAGCATTGACATCTTTTAACAAAGCTCCAGCCTGAATAGATTTGAGATTTAAAGATCTTGTTCATTGCATTAGATTAACATCACACTGTTAATTCAACAAGATAACAAGACTATATTTCTTTTTAAATAAAATTGCAATACTGTACAATGAATCTATGTTGATAGATTTAAAGAATCAGTTGTAGAAGGCATAAGATATAATAACATATTTCCAAATATGAATTGTCCAAGAAAACAATCAAGAATATCGTAGCATAATCAAACTATCCAATAATGGTCTAGATGGAAAAGACGAGTCTTTTAAGACAAAATTGAAGGAAACAAATATGGAAAGAAGATCGTAAGATTCCAACCTAACTATATTTTATAAATACTATACATAAATACTAGGAGGTCTCCTAATTTTTCAACGTGCTCTTCAAGAGAGAAGGGCACTTTAGGCTAACCAATCTTGAATAGAATTCCAATTGTAGTTTGCTTGTTGAGTTTAATGTTCTTTCATAAAATATTGTATGAGGTTTCATCTCAAAACTAATTCAATTTTTTTTTTTCTTTTATGTCTGTGACTATCCGGGCAAGCTTGCGCGCACTTCGACTATTGTTACGGGACATATCGCTGGACCCTACAACATTTGAATATCAAGAAAACCCATAGGAAATTAATTCCTAGGTAGGTGACCACCATGAATTGAACCCATCATCACCTTAAGCAGCCCAAGGCCCTTCTTGACCACTAGGCCACTCAATTAGTTTTGAAATTGAACCTCATATTATCTAATATTTTAGATCCAACTGATTGCAAGAACATTTCCCATAAGCAATCAGAAAAAATAAGCTGTGTCCATCAGACAAGAAATTCTATCATGGGGGAAAACGAACTTACAACAAGAACCATGAACCAAGGGTAGCTAAAACTTGTCAAACAAAAAGCGCAAGAGATAGATAAAACTAAAAGTAGTAGCAGTACACCCCAAGCCAAATAATAAAATGATTTCTTTAAAGATAATAAAGTACAACTAAAGTGTAAAAAATCATAGGCCATTTCACAAAGCAGTAAAGGTAAATTCTGTACCTTGGACCGAATTAAACATAAACAGCAAAAACTAACAAACACTGGTTTATAACGTATCATCCCCAAAAAAGCAGGACTTCCCCAATTCAAACAAAGGGGTGCACAGAATCAGAAGATTTTGTCCCAAAGAGAACAGAGTGGTTGGCTTGAAGGCTAGGGTTTTGATAGTGTTCTCCCTTGGTATCCTAAGTTCAAGACTCATCTGTAACATTAATTTAGGTTAACATTCCTTCAATGTCTCCCAATACCTAGTTTAGAAATGGAAGTGATTTTTCCGGATATAGTGGAGCGAAGCTTTAATTTTCCGATTTCATAAAAAAAACAGAAGATTTTGACAAGGAATCTCGATAAATGGTGATAACCTTCTTCATTGTCACAATTAGAAAAAGAAGTTAAAATAAAACCGTGCAAAGAAGAAACCGCCTCCAAGTCCCATCCATATGAACCCACTAGCCAGACTAGAACAAACACTTGTATTTACACGCGCGCCAACACACACAAGTCAGTCGCACAAAAACATCAAACAGCAAAAGTAAAATTTTGTAAGCTACAAAACTAGCAAGTAAAGGGCCACAAGAAATGACAAAATTCAACATAAAAACCTAAAGAGCCACAAAAATTGAAGCTCAAACGAGCAAAAAATCAGAAGTAAAATCCATAGAAAGAAAAAACCCATCAAAGAAAAAGGAGAAAGGAAGGGCTCACCGTGTTCAAAGCCCAAGCAAGAGAGTTAGCAGCAGAAAAAACAAACTCCACCGTCAGAGCTTCCAAAACAGAGCGAAGCCACAGAGACCGGTCGTCGACGCAGTAGGCCAGGCCCTCCAACTCCATAGCCGCGAAAAAGAAGCTCGAAAGTGAAGAGAAAATGGGTGAATTAGAAGGGGAAATTGCAGAAAGCGAGTGGTTTTCTGGAAATTGGGAGAAAAAGATGGGTTCAGTGGTCCGGTTAGAGTAAACCCTAGGGTTTGGTCCGATTACGGCAAAATGTTTGCTTCAGTTTTCTGTAGGGTTTCTTTTTTCGATTCGATATTTCGGGGCGTTGGGTCTTGGTTCTGACCCGACCTGTAGAATACCAGTGTGCCCTTTATGGACATTTCACCCCCTTTTATATAATTATTCGAGGTAGTTAATAAAAAAATTTTAAAATATGAATTTGACTTTAAGTTGAATTTTAAACTTTTTAAAATCTATTTTTAATTTTTTTAATTTTTAACCTTTTTCCATTTTTGTCCTTTAAGTTTTAAATTTGACTAATTTTAATCTCAAACTTTTAAATATTGAGTTTTAATTTTTAGACTTTAAAATTAATTAAATTTTGTTCCTGTTATTATTTTCTCTTTTTTTTTGGTAATTATTCTTTAAAAAAATAGCAACTTTCTCACTAAATTTTATGAATATGTTCATATATTTTCTTTAATCATATGAAAATTATTAATATTGGTTTAATTCAATAAACAACTTCAAATTTATCATTCTTTGAAAAATCTTGGGACTAAAAGAAACCATTTGAAAGTTTAGAGTAAAATTATACTTTGGAAATTTAAGGAACAAAATACAACAAATTTAAAAATTTAAGGCTTAAAATTATACTTATGAAGATTTAGAAACCAAAATGATATTTTCAATATATCTCGATGTCAATCTTATGTCATTTTCAATTTGGTTAGCTTATTAAAATTTGTTGATGTTGATGCCAAAAAATGGTCAACTCGATCAACAGTAAGATTTGTTTTTACCAGAAATGAGAAGCCCGCAAAAAAGAACAAATTTAGGCACACTTGTGTAGTGTCAGCCAAATGGCCTCTGATGTCTAAGTTAGAGAGATATTTTATAGAGTAATTTAAAGAGTATTTTGGAACTAGGAACAACTTTACAAGGGTTGTTAGCGTAGTTCAACTTGGATTCAAATGGAGGATGACTAGGCATTTTATAGCAGTAGGACTTGTAACCGCTGCAGCTCACTTAATGGTGGCTTAATGGTCAGTCATTTGTAACGTCAGCCATTAAGTCGGGAATGAATACTAGCGTATTCCTTGGCTGTTACACTTTAGAGGTTTAACATTCTTGTCTCGGGGTTACTTGGACTCGGCCAACCTTTACAGGTCCTCACCTCCATGGCCGACCCCTTAAGGGTGTGGGCCTTCTCGGTGTAACTCTAGAACGTTATCCCTTAGGGACGCAACGACCTAAGATGTTACTTGGACTCGATAGGCTCTTAGGGGAGCATTAACCTCCACGACGTTCTCCGATTTTAAAGGGGTGTTCACCTTCGACCGTCTACTCAAGGATTGTCTTTGGACTTAGTCAATCCTGACCTTCATGACTTGCCCCCCCCCCTAGGGGGTGTTCACCTTCGATGTAACTCCTGGTCGTTGTCAACGGACCTAAGTGTCACTTCGACTCGACCGGCTCTTAGGGGAGCTCTGAACTCCACGGCTTTCCCCCTTAGGTGAGTGTTCACTTTCGGTCGTTCTCTTAGGGATTGACTTTGGACTAGATCAATCTTGACCTCCACGGCTTGCCCCCTTAAAGAGGTGTTCACTATCGGTGTAACTCCTGGTTGTTATCGATGGATCCAGTCGTCACTTGGATTTGGTCGATTCCCAAAGAAGTCCTAACCTCCACGGCTTTCCTCTAAGGGGCGTTCGACTTTTATGGCCGACCCCTAAAGGGTCAAGGCTGCAAGGCCGACCACATGGGGGCTGAGGCCTTTCTTCGTCTTTTGGCCAATTCCAAATGTAAAAATAGAAAAACAATAACCTTACAAAAATCCTATACCCAATTTCTTGGGTTTTCAAGAGATGTATGAAAATTTAAAATTCCTAATGCCAAACAAAAAGTCTCGAGCCAAAAACAATATAATTCATCCAATGAAAATAAATTGAACCCACCAATAAAAAGATTCCAAATAATAACAATCACCTTTTGAGCCTTAGCTTTGATACCAATGGTTGGGAATTGTGGTGTAGGAGCTTGCATTTAATCGCGGCGAAAGCGTGTGATTAACAAAAAGTTCACATTAATTATATTAGGATCATGATCAATCATTGGACCTTCTTGATTAGTCTTCTTCAATCTTCTAGGCTATATCTTCTATGTTGCACTCAGGTGAGAACCTTTTAGAGAAAAGGAGAACTCAATTGCAGAGAGGTTTCTCTATTTGAGAATTAGGTTATCCTCAATTGAGTGAGATGAGAATGAAGACCTCTTAAGCCTCCTATTTTATACTAGAAAAGTTAATTTTTAAATTGAGAAAACATAATATCTTTTAATATCCAATAATAAAAGATATTAGAAAAAATCAATAATTTTCCCAACGTAACTTAAAATTAGTTTTATTTATTTTTAATTGATATTTATCCAATAAATCTCAACTCCATAATCTATCCAATATATTATAATAAATAAATCTCTATAACTAATATATTCAATATATTAATTTTTCTACAAATAATAATTATCTAGTAATTATTAATTCAATTAATATGTCAAACATATTTAATTAATATTCTCCATTTAATAATTATTAAATAGTTATTAAACAAATATGTCTAACATATTTATTATAATTATGCTTTAAATAATTATCCAATAATTATCTAAATTTTAATATGTTCAACATATTATTAGCTGAGTTCTCTCAATAATTATTTATAATTAATTTATCCAATAAATTAATTTCTCATTATTAATATTTATTAAAAAAATAACGAATTAATACTTCCAATACATTGATTAGTTAAATTTGTCCATTAAATTTAACACTCCTACTAATTATGTCCAACATAATTAATTTGTGAATTTGAACTTTTCAAATTCATTCTCTAATGAAACGATGTACTAGGAATTGAGCTAGCCTGAGGTCTGATTGACCTATAGATTGGAAGCTACAACGACTTGGGATCCAATCCCTGCTCGTTAACATCAGGCTTATTCCACTAAAGACATGTGTTGAACTCCCTCACACTATAGGACAAGTTAACGTCCACGGATATAATCGGTCATCTATCATATGATCTTTCACGAGCTTGTTCGTATTTCATAGTTGGGACAAGAAATTCGTTCTACCCTTGTGATTACATCTTTCTCCTTAAGCATCACTGATTTCTCTAATGAACAAGCTGATTATAGTCACATTATAAACCAATGTCCTCTCAGGCCAATGAGAGGCGATACCCTTTGCTCAAGTTCTAGAATCAGTTCTTAAGGGAACAAATCTATATATTCTACAATATTATGGAATGTGTGAATTTCTTCTTGTGACTTTGTGTTCCCAGCTACTTACTACGACAATCCCCAACGTAAGAGGCTTATTGACCTAGTGCTGTTTGACTAATCTCACCTATGCACATCAAAGGACGCTTTCATAAAGCAAGAGTTCGCAACCCACTCTTGAATAAGATCACATCGATATACGATCATCCTTAGCGAAGTAGTTGATACAAGTCTATAACAGAATTACTAGCTCAATCATAAAACTTCTGGTCCAGTCATATACAAAAACTCATTTTTGCATAGGCTCCCTCACTCACATGTCTCCACATCAACAATCAGGATTAGGTCGTTTGCAACTATTGCAATGCGAGCCGCACCCACAATGTTACCAGGACTTATGAACCCTAGCCTTAGTTCATATACTGTAGATAATTAGGTTATAAACTTAGAACTAGATCTACTAGTATGTCTCACATACTTGTCCAAGTGT
Organism: Cyclanthera cordifolia; assembly: GCA_037832605.1. Taxonomy (NCBI): domain Eukaryota; kingdom Viridiplantae; phylum Streptophyta; class Magnoliopsida; order Cucurbitales; family Cucurbitaceae; genus Cyclanthera; species Cyclanthera cordifolia. The sequence continues at coordinate 12,202,684 of JBBMEG010000020.1, forward strand.
TCATATTAATAACCAAGGGTTTATCGACATTAATCCAATTAATTTGATAAGGTTGAATGATGTTTGAATATTAAATATGCAAATTTATGAAAAATAATAAATTTTATTAATAACTGTAAAAGACATTAATTGTTTAACATTAAATGCTCGTTTTTAAATATACAAACTATTAGGCATTTAGGGCACAACCTCCAACAGTGCTCGCATTCGATTCACACCCACGCTCGCGGAGCTGAAAGCCAATCAGCGTGCGTTGTACTGCCACCGTCATATCTACTGTGATAAAGCTCGTGTCCAGCGCCACTGTATCCATGCCTGAGTTAGCCAATCTGAAGCTACATTTTGGTCACCCGAACCAGCTTTGTCTCCTAATTCTGATGACGTGCCTTCTGCGTCTGAGTTTCACCAATTCATGCGCGCAATGCATCTTATTTCTATACCGGTTATCCCCTGCACGTGAGATTCACGCTTCGGTGACCTTCCTTTCACGTGCCGTCATTGTAGACCACTATTTTGGCGGCACACTGTCGTCACCTCGCTGAAGATTTTTTGGATACTAATTTTTTGGTAATTTTGATGCCATGAGTCCAATTTTATGGTTTTAAGTGCTAATCTTGACTTCTTGACCCTGTTTTGGCCAGTTTTTGTTAGGGGGACCTCTAGAAGTCGCACTTCAAGCCTTCTTAAGCCAATTTAATGAAAATTGACCAAGGTAAGGGATCATATCCTTGACTTAGGTTCAGTGGGTATTTATCAAGCATGTTTAGGGTAAGTTGGTTGTTAATTCGTGATGCCCTTAATTATATTTTGATGATTGGGATGTGTTTTAATTAATTAATTGACCATGCTTTAGACTCGTATATATTGATGAACTGTATTGGAAATACCTATTAGGAAAACATATTACATATGTTGCGTATGTTATTTTGTTTATGTTATGATTGTAGTAATGTATGAAAGCCCACAATTAACCTTCCACTGTAAGACCTGGCCAACAATCCTAGATTAACGATGCCCAGACATGTCGTGTATTCAAGACCATACTTGGCTGGTAATTCTGAACCAATAATCCAGATGTGTCGTATCCTCAAAAGTAGACATGGTAGGCGAATCCTGCTATATGGGATGCCATGCTACCCTCAAGTACCGTCTTAAGATCGGGTTGGCGAAGCCCTATCCTGGGTTTCCCCGACATCACCATTCATTGATTTTCTTGTTTGTCATATTACATTCATGCTCATTTTTCTTATTCATTATTGATCCCAAGTTAGGGGTCCTTACTGAGTTAACAACTCATTTTTTTCTCAGTGGGCTTCCACAAGTACGCATGAGCTTTATCAGGATGGGTGATCAGGAGTTGCAAGGACTATGAGATGTCTTGTCATACTTTCATTTATGTTATTTATTCACCTACATTGATTACTGTTGTAGAGACATGTGCTTGTTGTTTGACTTTCTATCTTGCTTATGATTTAAGAATCTGGTACCCTATTTTTCATTGGATTTTATTGAACTATTTAACGTTTTCATTAAATGAAGTACTTATTGAGCATGTCTCTAGTTTAAAGGTTGTTTTTACCATGCATCTAGGGTAGGGGCCTAGATAGGGCCCTTGTTGAAACCCTTCTCACATCCTCACCCATCCAAGTAAAATCAACAACTATAGGTCTATGATCAGACGAAATATAATTTTCATGGAAAACTAAAATGTGACTAGTAATAATAATAAAAGCAGGGTTAGCAAAATATTTGTTAAGTCGCACTTTTGTTGCCAAGCTATAGTACTTACTCTTGATCCAAGTGAAAGAATCGCTAGAAAAACTCACATCAATGAGCGAGCACTCATTGATAATACACACGAAAATCATCCATGCTAGTTTTGTTGGGCACCCCCTCGTACATTTGCTTCGAGTCGAAAAGAATTTCATTAAAGTCACCTTCAACAATCCAAGAAAGGGAAGAGCACTCATGAAGCCTACCAAGAAGCTTATAAAACCCTTCCTCTTTGTCACCATCAGATTTCCATAAAACCCTGTGAACCTCTACCTAAAATCTTTTTCACTGATAACAACATCAATATGCCCCTGAGTAAAGGAATTCACCTTAATAGATAAATGAGAGTTCTAGAAAAGCATCAGGCCTCTACTAGGCCCAATGCTCAACACCCCAAAACAACAATCCATCATAATTCTCTGCTTTAGTTTTTCAACTCTCGAAGAACAACACTTAGTCTCGCTGACAAACAATAACTAAGGACGAACTCTACATATTTCATTACGCATAGCTTGCACTCCTAAAGAATTGCCTAACCTCCGAGCATTCCAACTTAATTTTCATTGCGTCCGGCGAGGCTGCTCCATAGACTCCATCGTTGATCTCCTCAATGCAATTGGTCTTTTTTCTCTTACCGTCTTCCTCTTTTTCTAGTTTCTCGATATCAAGTTTCACACCACACTGCCTACTATTCTCATTCTTTTTTTCATCTTTTTTGCTCAATATACCATTATCACTAAGCTTTGCTCTTCTCTTCCATTTCAAAACCGATCGGATTTCCATTGCACAATCCATAAAATTTGAGTTTCCCCTCATGCGCTTCAATGTTGTCTTCTTTCCCACTTTTCAAGGATTCTAAGACCTCTTCATTTCTCGACATCCCTCTAATTCCTCCTGATTTTATAGAAGAATTCATCCCTTGTGCTCCTCCAATCTTTGAATGCAGATCCAACACTAATCTCCTTAAAAAAAATTTCTTAAGAGAATTTTTTTATTTAGTCCAAATTTTGTTTTTTAAATTCTGCCTCTTTAATTGATATCTCAGGCCCACATTAATCCATTCCTCCGCCTTTACTTATTTTGTTTTCACTTAAGAAACATACTTCATATCTTTTACCCATTTGCCCAAAATCAAAGCCCTTTTATGTCTGGCCCACTTTCATGAATTCAATTCTTTCTTTTCTTCATTTAGAGATGAATTTATCTGGCCTCTTTTGCACTCCTTGTTACATCTCATCGCCACCCTTCCCTTTCCTTGATATCTGATTTTGAAATACGAATGACTTATCTTTTTTTTTTCTCAGTCCCTTTATCTTTCAAAGGAAAAATCGGACAGTAATCCCTTATTTCTACTAAAATCATCCTTATCCCTAATGGCCTTTCACCAACTCTTCATGCAACTTGTCAGCTATCTCTATCCAATCGTTGTCAGTACCAACACATTTTTTTCGATCAAGAAATCAGCCATCATGATCCTTCTCTCTTGCAAGGCCCCCAGACGGATCCTTTTCCAACTCTTCACCGGTAGATCCAACCTTTTTTACGGTCTCACCGCACCGTTTCCTTCTTCCTCTGAAACTCTCTCCTCTTCCCTTTTCCTACCTCCAACAGATAATATATTCTACCGCTCCCCTTTAGAGAAGTAAAACTCTTATCTTAACTTCTCCCTGAAGGAGAAGGGTACCCCTTCCTCAATAACCACATAGAAGCATTCCTTAATAAATGACAAATTCTTCCACATTCTTTACAAAATGAAGGGATTTTTTCGTAGGATAATCGGATTCATTTATCCAAAGCCATTGTATCACTTTTAAATTTAACTGCATGTTAATAATCACTTTTATTCTTTAAAATTTACCTCTATTTCGAGCCTCTCCTTTCACATCCCACATAACGAACACTTTGAGCATATTCCTCATCCTTTTCGCATACGTCTCTATACGACTCGCAGAAGGGACATCTTGCACCAGAATTCAGAATCCAGCCTCGCTAAACTCTAATTCCGAAACACTCTTGTTGCCTTCATTCTTTCAAATAATAGCAACCCATCATCAAATATCCAAGGTCCTTTGTCCAAGATATTTTTTTTCGTGATCTTGTAGTTGAAGTTGCAAATGAAGATATTTATACCGAAAACTTTAAACGAAACCTTGTTCTCTGCATTCCAAATTTTCAGTATTAGTTTTATAAACGCATCTGTGCTTATGAATTTTTCTGTAACCACTTTGCACACCACAATGTTCTCTAAATTTCCTTCATAATTAAATATTTCATTATCTTCTAATATGAACACATCTTGAGCCTCATTCTCTTCTAAGACTGATTTGTTCATCATCTCTGCGAACTGATTAGCGTTCATGGTTGAACTCACTTTCTAAATCTCCACAGACTAGGACCTTCACTATAAGAAAACTCCCCCCGAACGCAAGCTAAAGCTTGACTCACATCCAATCTCTCAAGGAAGATCCCTCACTCTCTCCCAACTCTTACAGAGAAAGACGAGAGTTAATTTTATGAATCGTATAAACTTAAACTTAATCATTTGAGAGTAGTAAAGTTTAATTTTGTTAGAAATTTCATTATATATATAATAGTCAACTCTCAAAATTGTTTTTAATATGATCATACCTTAATAAAATAAGATAACTACGATCAAAATCATTGTTAAATTTTTTAATATTATCGAAACATCTAGAGTCTTATGTATCATAAGTGAATACATTGATAAATCAAAAAAACGTTAGCATTCAAAAATTTTATTTATTGCCAAAAGAGCAATAACTTAGCGACATATGTGTACGGCAAAGGACCCTAAGGTCATAGGTTTGAATTGTTGTATAATCTCAAAAAAAAAAAAGAAAAAGAAAACACTCATTTAATGATATATAATTTAGAGAGAGAGTTTCCTAAATATTTTGTTTAATAGAATTAATTACAGTTTCCTTTTTTTTTTTTCTTTTTATTTTAATCAGAGTTTCCAATATTATTATTATTATTAATTTTTTTTTTCAAATCAGAGTTTCCAATATTAAATTATCATCATTTTACATAAAAAATAAATATTATCCATTTCTGAGATCATACTAAAATTTTCTATCTCCTCCCTTACAGCCTCCCTTCACACAGTCGACGCTGTCGGACGGCAACGGCCAGTATCCTTTGCCATTCCCTGAAAAACTCTAAATCCCTAATCTCTTCCATTTCCATTCTTCCTTCTTCAATTCGTTCAAATTCCTCCGATCTTGCTAACCCTAGACCCACCGGACTCATCTCTACACACACATTTCCTAGTTTTAAGCCATGTCTTCGGAAATTGAGGTTGTCGACGAGGTTCAATCGCGGGATCGCGAGTCATCGCAGGCTGCTTCTGCTACCATTGCCAATGGCGATGGTGACGAGAGCTTGAGGAATGATGTCTACACGGCTGCGGCTTATGGCGATTTAGAGAAGCTTCAGAGATTGGTTGAGTGCGAGGGTTGCTCCGTTTCTGAGTCCGATGGCCTTGGCTACTATGCTCTTCAGTGGGCTGCTCTTAATAATCGCACTGCCGCTGCTCGTTATATCATTGAGGTTCGTCTTTCTAATGGGTTGTTTTTATATGTCGGTCGTTTAGAAATTCTGTTTTCCTTCCTCCTGTATTCAGCACATAGGATTCTTATTCGTTTAATCGATTTGCTATTTGATTTATCTGCCATTGGATTTTGAACTACTGTATTCTTATTAATTATCAGATTGGGTTTGGGTAAGCTTGCTTCGTGTTATCGGGGATTGGCATGCTCTTTCAAAGTCTTTGTTTTATTTAAGCGCGTTAATGATGATAGTTTGTAGATTAGATTTATGGGAAGGATTGATTTTCAGTTTCTGCCCAAACAAGCCAAAGAAATCTAAAGAATGGAAGGCTTTACATCTTGATTTTCTATCTCGTTGATGTGGATTTGAGTTTTCTCTATCTTGTGCTCCTCTTCCAAAAAAAAAAAATAAAAATTTGATGGATGAGGCAATGGCTAGAGGCTTTAGATGCTGTCTGTACCTACAGAAAGGAGCTACAAGATGTAAAACTTGTCTTGTTATTTATATTGGCTGTTTAGAAAATTTGGTATTGCATCATTTCCAGCATGGAGGTGATGTGAATGCTGCAGATCATACTGGGCAAACAGCCTTACATTGGAGTTCTGTTCGTGGAGCCGTCCAGGTTGCGGAGGTTTTACTTCAAGAGGGAGCTGTGGTCAATGCTGCTGATATGTATGGCTATCAGGTCATGTTTATATCCTTTTGATCAATTAAATGATTGTTAGTTTCTTTATTGTATCCATTCATTAATTTATATGGCATTGGATATGAAATAAACATTAAAATATTTTTGTGTAGAATAGAGTTATTATGTTCTCTTGTTCTTTTCGATTGGAGTCGTTCTGTAATATTCTTGGTCTTCTTTTGTCCAGACTTGTAGTTTGTATTCTCTTGTATTCTTTCATTTGCTTTGTTTCTTACCCCCAAAAAATGTCGATTAAAAGACAATAGTTAATACTTTGCATTTGCTCTTGAAATTTCCTGCAAAAATGTGTGAGAAATAAATAGACCTTGATATAAGAAGAATTGAGTTATGCATCAATTTTATGGCTATTTTTTTCCCTCGGATCCCAGAAAAATACTGCTATTTATGATTTTTTACTCTCTCATTATAAATGTATGAGATTATATAGGTTATACTGAGTGCTCTGATAGGTTTTTAGGATGTTTGTGTTTCTTAGTTTGTTGAGTCACCTGACACTAGTAATAATTAACTAGGTGATGCTACTGCTGATCTTCTTTCTTGATTCTTAGCTTTATAGTTAATGTTTGAGGCATTTTTTTCTATTAAGTTTTTGTTCAAAATTAAATGGATAGTCAGTACATCAAATGAATGTCACCGTTCAGCATAGGATATGTCGCCTTTTGGCATATACTGATGTAACTATATGATATGGACGTGATTACAGACAACCCATGTTGCAGCTCAATATGGTCAGACCGCTTTTCTCTATCATATTATTTCAAAATGGAATGCAGATCCTGATGTCCCTGACAATGACGGGAGGAGCCCTTTACACTGGTAGTAGTTTTTTGACCATGCTTCAAATTGAGAAGATTGTAAAGTTGGATTGGATTGTCCACATGTTGAATTATGTAACTTTAATTATATCAACTAATGCTCCCCCTCATTTGTGGGTCTTTGAAATTTGATAAATGCCTTACAAGTGGAATTCAATTTTAAATGGAGAGGATATGACTCGGGAGAGACTCGAACTCAGGACCTCTGCTCTGATACCATATTGAATTATGTTAGTCACCAATCAACCTAACAGCTTAAACTTATAGATTGCGGTAAATTTAATTATGTCAACTAACTCTCCTACTCACTTGTGAGTCTTAGAAATTGGATAAATGTCCTACAAGTGGAATTCAATTTGAAATGTCCTAAATTAATTAAATGGGGAGGAAATGAACTTGACAGGGATTCGAACTCAGGACCTCTGATACCATGTTGAATTCTGTAAATTACCAATCAACCTAAAAGCTTAAATTGATAGGTTCAGATAAATTTAATTATGTCAACTAATACTAGACAAGTTATGAGGAAGGTTACCTCTTTTGTGGGTTTAAAAAGTTGCATCTTTTGTAGAAGGGCGGCAAAGGATCTTGATAATCTTCTATGGGGCTGGGAGATGACATTGGGCTGTGAGATAACCTTCAGTGTGAAATCATTTTTTCGATGTGTTTGCCTTAGTTTTTGCAAGCACAGACGAATTGTGGAGAGATGATTAGAAAGTTTTTTTTCTCTCTCTTCCCTTTTTGAGAAGGGGTATTTTGTAGTTAACAAGGTTGTGTGCTATTTTATGGAGATTTTGTGGTGAAATAAATAGTATAATCTTTAGAGGAATGGAGAGTTCTTGACTAGATATTTAGGCCCTCGTTAGTTTCTTCATTTCTCTTTCAGCCTCCGTCACCAAGGCTTTTTTGCAATTCATCTCTAGGAGTTATTTTACTAGATTGGAGACTCTTCTTGTAAGTGGTCTTCCTTTTTTGGGCCGTTTTTGTGCATGCCACACTGTATTGTTCTTTCATTTTTCTTTTTCTCAGTGAAAGTTTGGATCATTAGAAAAAACAATCTTCACTTTTTTCTTTAAATTTTCTATATATGGATATCTTACAGAATTATAATTCTGTCATTGATTCTTCATGTTTTTGTAGGGCTGCATACAAAGGTTTTGCTGATTCTGTACGACTTCTCTTGTTTTTGGATGCTTATCGGGGTCGCCGAGATAAAGAAGGTAATGTTTGGAGGGCTTAAAAGGCTTCACTTAAGAAAAGCCGTGCATAGCTTCTAGTTTATATCGAATCCAAAAGCTTCCTTTTTTTAGAAGAACAGTTTTCAAGTGTGTAGTTCCTTCTTTATTATTTCAGGTTGCACTCCTCTCCATTGGGCAGCTATTAGGGGTAATTTGGAGGCATGTACAGTATTAGTACAAGCTGGGAAGAAAGAGGATTTGGGTGTGACTGATAATACTGGCCTTACGCCAGCACAACTTGCTTCTGACAAGAACCACAGACAAGTTGCATTTTTTCTTGTATGTTGAAACTAAATTAATTTTTCCTTACTCTTGTATTATTTTCTTTGCTTATTTCCAAATTTGCAAATTGCTGTGTGTTTTTTATGTGAAGGCTTTCAACTTTTTACTTTTTTTTCGTTACTTATTGTTGTGATGTTGAGACCGGTATGCATGTGAATAAATGACAGCGACTTTAAGACCATTCTTTTATTTTTTTTATTTCTTCCAATTATATCTGCTATCTTATTTTTCTTTAGGTTGATTATTTTTTAAATACAAAATTCTCTAGTTTGCACTTGTTATTGTACTGAAGTTCAAATCGTATTATATCCAAAACTACTGAATGGTACAAATTACCACGTGAGCATTTTATTGACCCACTTTTGGGTGAAGTTTTTTCTTTGTTGAAATCTTATACAAAAAGAAAATAATTTTTTTCTGCTCTTGGATCCTCAGGGAAATGCTAGAAGGCTGCTTGACAAACGTTGTGATGGAAATAGCTTTCTTGGAAAATTTTCTAAACTTGGACTTGCCCCTGTACTATGGTGTTTGATCTTTCTCATGCTTGTGATATATATTCATTCTGTCATTCTAGGTATTTCCATTAGCCTTGTATGAAAGTTAAGTATGTACTCCTTTTTATCTTTTTAATAATTAAACTCATTTGTTATTTTTCCACAGCATCAAATCTGCCAAAGTTAACGGCTGCCTTAGGTTTCATTGCATGGATGGGTGTTTTTCTAGCAACTACAGGCCTGCTCATGTTTTATAGATGTAGCAGGTATAGAAACTTTCCAGTTCCCTGAATACAGTCCATTATTTTAGCTGTTGAATATGTACACAGGCATGTTCATTTAATTAGCAAGCAACAGCATGTTCATTTTGTTTGATTTTATCTGCAGCAAAGATCCAGGTTTCATTAGGTTGAACATGCACGACTCTCAGAATATGAAAGATGATGTGAGTTTACGTGTTTTCTTCTAAGCCTCTTTCCTGAAGTCATTCATGAGAACTGAGTGGAACAATTACACGTACTTCTTTCCTCAGTCTTTCCACGTTTGTTTCTGTAGAATTTAAAAAGTTCCTGCTGCGTTGTTACAATTAGGCAATCTTCTTTCTTTGCTGTTATCTTGCCCTAGGTGGAATGTTAACTTTTTTAAGTTCACATATCTTTCTATAGGAACCTTTGTTGAAGATTGAAATCAACAACCCTGCTCTGCTTGAGGGGAATTGGTCTCAGCTCTGTGCTACCTGCAAGGTGCATTCAGCTTCTGATTTTTGAAGACTGTTCTGTTTCTTTTTCCTCTAATATCTTTGAGAATAGTTAATTTTGTTACATATCTAACTTGATTTGATATCATGCCTAGATTGTCAGGCCTCATCGTGCAAAGCACTGTTCAACTTGTAATCGATGTGTCGAACAATTTGATCATCACTGCCCTTGGGTATCTAATTGTATTGGCAAGGTACAGTATCATTTGTGATGGACATTTTCATGTTAGTTCCTTCTTTTATATGTGAAAAAAACCTTACCTAATAGTGAACAGCGGAGCCCAACTATGAACTATCCGCAGGAGTTACAAACAACCTTCCAAATGGCTTGATAGTTATCAAGTATAGATATTAACAATACACGTTCTTTTCTCAAGATTCTTCTTTACTTCTTCAAACCTTTTGAACTTATTTCTTTGGAGTTTAATATACTTATTCTGTTCTGCATATACTATTTTAAAATAAAAAATATAAAAAAACTTATCCTGCATGTATTAATAAGATAACAACAATCCTCGGCCTACAAAAGCCACCTTGTGCAAAAGACAGTTAGGAAAAGATGTTTATAATTCTCACAATCCCTTTGGCGCAGAATTTTAAATTGTTTCTAAATAACATTGCCAAGTGGTCCTTTTCTTTGTCTTGAAGGCTGATGTGTGGATGTGTGCTGTACATGTGCTTCAATATACTCATTCAATCTTTTAATTAGGCTAATTAATATTTGACAGAAAAACAAATGGGATTTCTTTATATTTCTCGCTCTGGAAGTTTCAGCTATGTTAATCACTGGAGTAATTACTATTACAAGTATGTTTCTAAATGACTTAACATTGAGTAATGTATCTGTAAATTGTATGGTGGAACGCCATGAGCCTCGTTGACAATGAATCACTTTCAGGAGTTGTAACCGATCCATCCTCCCCGTCTTCTTTTGGAGCTTGGATTAACCATATTGCTAATCAGCATGTTGGTGCTATATCATTTATCATCGTTGATTTCTTCCTCTTCTTTGGTGTGGCAGTCTTAACAATTGTTCAAGCATCTCAGGTACTTTTTATGTTTGATTCTTTTGAAACTTGTAAATTTGGCGCCTTTGTTGTGTGCTTTGCTTGGATTTTTAATTCCATTTTGGTCCTTACTAGACTTGTGTAAATTTTGCGTTGGGTGACCCCAGATATCTCGGAATATTACTACAAACGAAATGGCAAATTCTATGCGGTATAGCTATCTGCGTGGCCCTGGAGGCCGGTTTAGGAACCCTTATGATCATGGGATTAAGAAGAACTGTTCAGATTTTCTGATTACTGGATACAACGAAGACGTGGAGTTCAATGAAGGATCATCACATTCAGAAGAGATGGAAGCGATGTCCGGGTCGATGAATTCTATCTTGCAAAATGGGGAAGCTCATTCTCACCACACCAACGAAAACAACCACATAGCTATAAACGTGAATTCTAAGAACACAACTAGCCATCATGGCCATAGCCATTCTACAAATTGTAGTCACAGCAACCATGGAAAAGCTAAAAACGAAAGTGCCCCATTGGGCTTAGGTCTCGGCCTAGGGCGTCTATCGACTCGCTCAGTAGCAGGCTCATGATCATTCTTGTTTGAATGACTACAGAGTTAGTGCTTTATATTATGCCAATATGTTAAAACATTAGACTCAAATGTTCAATTATGATTTGTTCGCTCCTTTACTCTAAAAAATCTCTAAACTTAATGCAGAGTGCTTGATTTCGGACACGCTGTTCTTTATACAGTTTTTGGCTCACATGATGTGTGAAAAATGGAGGCGTCTGAAACTTCTTTTGTAAAGATCATGGAACTAGCTGCTTGTACATGAAGTGAACATAATCTTGGTGAGCTGCTGTTATTCTGATAATTCAGTTTTCAAGTTGTACAATGCTATTCCATTTTGTAGTAGGCATAATCCTTGAAAGTGCAGGTATAGTATTTGTTTGATAGGGGCAACTTCCACTGGCATTTTGAGAGTATCTTGGTCTATTTTCTATTCAGATATGATATTGTAATTCTTTTTTTTTTCTTTTTTTTTTTTGGGTGTAAAGTACAAAAGTTGGTCTTACTTGGGCCCCCTCTCCTCTCTGTGTGAAGTAAAAGAGCTAACTGCCTAATTGTTCAAAGGAAATTTCTAGCGGTATGAACTGTCTAACTAGGTATTGCCTTTCATTTTCACAGAGAAGGGTCATTTTTCTATTTAATATCATGGAGTGTAGAACTAAAGAAAATTGGCTGGGTAAATTTAGGGTTTTGGGTATTATTGACATACTGTGGTAAAGCCTTTAGTAATGTGAAGGGAAGAAGAAACAAATCTAAATACTCTGTTATGACTTCTCCTTCTTTTGTTACATACATGTCGTAATCTTGTATACGACAATGGTGCAAAGTTCTCTGGGGAGCTTGCTTTTTCCTTCTCATAGTCTTGGTCTTCCGAGTCGGGTTGTCCATCGACCGTAGTGTTTTTTTTTTGGGTAGTGATACTAGACTAATTGCTTGCTCTAAGAAGCCACTAGCCTGAAAAGCTTGCTATGGCTGCACACAGTAACCATTATAGAGCATTACTGATTCCATCGATATCTCTAATATACTTGAACTTATACCATCAACAAGTTTGCTGGCATATTTACAAAAAAGAGCCCTGTATTAACAATTTAATAAAATTAGCATCTTCATCATACATAAAATACCTCTTGTTCTGTTAAAACTCATGATCTCTTTGTTTGCAAAATTGTAAATATTTTGAATGATTAAAATGAAAAGTTATTTTGAGTGATTATGAATTTTAGTGTTAGTAATAATTCGTTTAGTTGATAGTTTTGGTAAGCATGTTGCAATTAATGAATTGTTTGGTTGATAGTTTTATAGAATGGTTTTAGATAATTATTTGTTAGGATAGAGTTAAAAATGAATGATTATTTTAAGGGATTATAAATGAGTGGTTATAAATGAATGGTCAGAAATGTGTGGTTAAAAATGATTTATTAGAAATGAGTGATTAGAAATGAATGACTATTTTGAGTCATTACAATAACTCGTTTAAATGAGTTTACAGTGGTTAGTAAACGCTCTTATGTATTAGTTTGATAATAATGCGATACGAACATCCCATGAGCTTTATCAATTGTAGCATTTGGTTTTGTAGATCATACAAATTTAGCAATATTCATTAGACTATATATCTTATAAAGATTAGTTCTTTCCATCTCTACAGATCAATGACATTTTTGAAAACCAAAGCAAGCATAGTGTCACGATCCAACTTCGTTGTCGTTACAAAGCGATCGTGAGACACTTGCTCTAACCCCGCGATCAAGTCAACCAAACGAAAATCGTTGAGCGGGTGGCACGACAGGGCCAACCTCCCTCACGGACCTTGAGAAAAAGTTTTCAAAGAGAGAGAAAGAACGTTTTGAATTACGTTTTGTCTTTGAAAAGTATATGACAAGATGCAATAAGGGACGCAACAACTAGCTTGCATTCATCATATAATAGCTTGGTAGGAGGGAAGTTTCAAGAGTTAGTACTCCTATAGTACATTTTGGACCATAATTGATGTGACACCCTTGCATATGAAAATGGCGAGGAGTCAACATCTAAATAAAAATGAAGGAAACTATCCTAACATGCCATATTAACAAAATAGCATAAAAGCATGATGAAAATGGGTGTAGAGGTTCATGCGGCCATGTGCAACATGCACTGGACAAGCAAGACCGTGACATTCTCCCCCACCTAAGCCGTTGACGACCTCGTCAAATAGCTCTACTCGAACTCAGGGATCGTTCGAGGCTTACCATTTGTCCTTGCGGTCCCACCGAACTTCAATGTCCGTCATGCTTCGCTAGTCTTCAAGAAACTTCTGCGGGCTTGGACTCTTGACGTCGACTTGTTCTGTCTCTTCAGCTAAGACTTCAAAGGCATTGCGTAGGGGAAACGACGGACTGCTCACTTCAGAAGCGCGCCGCCTCGGGCTAACCCTGTCACTTGCGCGCATGGGCGCTTCATCGGGGAACTTCTGCCCCATCACATACTTCTGCCTCCTGTCCTTGGAGGGAGACTTCTCGACTCGAGACCAGTTGTCTCGGTCATCGTTGGGCCCCATTTTCATTTGGAGGGCCGACAACAAGCGCACGTTACTTGGGTGCTTCATCGTGGTCTTCATGGTCGTGAGGCTGAACCCGGTGATGACTAAACATTCAGTGAGTGGCATAGGATTGACCTTGTGTTTGAGTAAGAACTCCATCCCCAATATAACATCGAAGTCGTCCATCCTAACGATCACAAAGTCAGCTTTGCCAGTCCAATCGCCCAGCTTGACACTCGCGTTCTTCGCGAGTCCTGACACGGGTAGGGCTGCAGAATTGAAGGCTTTCATCTGTCCTTCATTCTTATGCCAGCTTACATTCAGACGTCTGGCTTCTATTTCGGACATAAAGTTATGGGTGGCCCCGGAGTCAAACATAGTGCTTCTTGCTGCCTTATGGTTTATCCATGCATCGACATACATAAGGCCTTTGCTTGATAATTCATTTGGCTGAGTGGCGCTCTTTTGTAAGGCTGACAGATACTTGAGCGCACCAACGTGAGGATTTTCTCTTTCCTCTTCTTCGAGAGCTATTAATTGCGCCACCTCGGCTTCGTCGTCCTCTTCGACCCTTGTCTTTTCCTCCAGTGACGCTCGTAGAACATTAAGGGCTGGCCGGTTAGGACATTCAGTAGATTAATGAGGGCCTTTGCAGAGAAAACAACTGAGAGGCCCTCGATTATAGCCAGTCGGCTAAGAGGGTCCTCACCTTGTTCTCGATGGTGACCCTTATTCTTGGCTTGTCTCTGATCGGCCTACTCCCCCACTAGTGGGAGAATTAGGGCGGCTGTTTCTTGTATCTCTTTGTGGGAAGGCTTTGTCTCGCCTCACATCTTGAATTTTCTCGCTGTTGCCATCAATTTTCAAATCAAAAACCTTTCTGTGGCTACATAGGCTTCTGACAAGGTTTGAACTCTTTACTCATAAAGTTTTGACCTTGCCTACAACTTTAGTCCCTCAACAAAACAGAAGACTTTGTCTTTCTCTGACATGTCCCGGATGTCTAACATTAGCCTAAAAAACTGCTTGAGATAATCTCGGATCAACCCCGTATGTCTTAGTTCACGCAGTTTACGTCTTGCCAGGATTTCGATGTTCTCGGGGAAGAACTAAGACTGCAACTCTTGGTTCAACTTTTCCCAGGGTCTATGGTACATCTCCCTTCTTTGATGTCCATATATCGCGACGACGCCAAACCGACCGCCACCACAATTTGGCGTCATCGCCTAGATGCATCGTCGCTAGAGTGACCTTTGACTCTTCAACGACGATGTTTGTAGCCTTGAAATACTGCTCCATGTCAAATAAGAAGTTTTCCAAAGCTTTGGCATCTCGAGCGCCTCGGAAAGGCTTCGACTCAGGCACCTTGATCTTGTTCAGTTGAACAACGCCTCCAGTTAAGGCTTGATTTCCCATGACCATCATGGTGAGGTTTATACCGGAATTCATCTCGCCCAACTCAGTCTTGAGATCTTCGAGTGCCGCTCTGACACTTTCCGAAAGGTCTGTGACTAACTGTCCAATCGACCTTTGAGCGCTTTCAATTTTCTCAATGCGGTATTCCATATGGGTAACAGAGCCCGATGAACTGTCACCACGCTCGAACGTTTCGAGTCGTGAGGTTCTGCCTTCGAGGTTCTCTACACGGCCAGCTACCGTGTCAATCTTGTCGGCTTTGGAATTAATCTCATCCAGGCGAGATTCCAAGAACCGAACAATGTCTGGGAGCTCTTTCAGATAGAGCATCTCTTCTTCCAACAAAACCAACCGTCGACCTAGGCCTTGCCCATCGTCTTCTTCTCGGTCATTTGCGCAATTACTTTTCAACGAAGCAAACAAAGCTCTGATACCAACTGTCACGATCCAACTTCGTTGTCGTTGCAAAGCGATTGTGAGGCACCTGCTCTAACCCCGCGAGCAAGTCAGCCAAACGAAAATCGCAGAGCGGGTGACACGACAGGGCCAACCTCCCTCACGGACCTCGAGAAAAGGTTTTCGAAGAGAGAGAAAGAACGTTTTGAAATACGTTTTGTCTTTGAAAAGTATATGACAAGATGCAATAAGGGGCGCAACAACTAGCTTGCATTCATTATATAATAGCTTGGTAGGAGGGAAGCTTCAAGAGTTAGTACCCCACATAGTACATTTTGGACCATAATTGATGTGACACCCTTGCATATGAAAATGGCAAGGAGTTAACACCTAAATAAAAATGAAGGAAACTATCCTAACATGCAATATTAACAAAATAACATAAAAGCATGATGAAAAATGGTGTAGAGGTTCATGTGGCCATGTGCAACACGCACTAGACAAGCAAGACCGTGACACATAGCTCAGCTGACAATAGTGATGTATTAGCATCCACTCGATCAGTGATTCGAGTCTTGGTAGTGCTCTATTTGTAGGAAACTACCCATTCTCAATGGTAAGAGTTGAGTTGGGTTATGATTTTTAATTTCTTGTTGGGTTGGATCAATTTTGAATTACAAAATTTTAGCTCGTTCAACTCAATTCGAATTAAGAATAGTTTTAGATATGCTATACGATACAAAATTAATTAATTAGTCATTTTCTTAGCATATTACTAAGAAATATGCATCAAGTAATAAGGATAAGGAACATACAATAATAAAATATATAAATAGTTTTAAGTATAGTGTTATCTATTTGTATTATATTTCTATTAAACATATTTACGAGTTATGATTGAGTAGTAGAAAGGAAATGAGATTAATCACGACTCAAGAACCTAATCTAACACTATTCGAAATATGTAGGTAACGTCGAGTTGAGTTGCTCAAATACACAAAGTTAGACGAGTGTGCAAATTGGAACAACCCAAAGATTTAGATTGGTTCAAAAAATACTCCTTAACTCGATCTAACCCAAACAAGAATTAATATAACCGGTGAAATGGGAAATGAGTAGCTAAGCTTTAGAGATACCCTGGTGTTGCACTTGAGTAACTAAGCTTTAAATGATGCTTGCTTTGGATTACTTTGGATAAATAGTTGCATGAAATGTTAAAAATGAGTCGTTTTGAGTGGTTTAAAAAGAGGTGCAACAGGAAATAACTCGTTTGAATATGATTGTTTGTAGAGATATCGTAAATAATAAGTCGTTTGGACGTTGTTATTTGTAGAGTGGTTGCAAACAATAATTTATTTAGTTATGCTTTCATTTGTTTACACTGCCTTAATTTTCTTCGGACTTTCCTTTTCGTAAGCTTCAACTACCTACAACAATAAGGGAACCAAACAGGGCGAAACAAGACTTAATATTCAGCTAGTGATTCACAATTTAAGATGTAAAAGAAACAAAAAAAAAAGTGGAATTGTAAAGTGATTATTTTGAATGATTATCAATGTTGGATCATTTTCAGTGAATAGAAATTTGAGTTTTAGTCGTAAGTTGTTTGGATGATAATTTTTGTAGAATGATTAAAGATAATAGCTCATTTGGATAATAATTTTTGTAGACTGATTATAAATATTGTTTAGATGTAGTTAAAAATGAGAGATTATTAGTTCATCTAGATGTGATTAGAAATCATTAATTAATTTGAGAAATTAAAAATAAGTGATTATTTTAAAGAGATTAGAAAAAAAGTAGTTAAAAAGAAGAATAGAAAAATAATGAGTATTCATTCTCCTCTTTTCATCCCCATGCCACAAAACCAGAATTGAATTCTTAAATTAGAATTATACCTCAAGCTAGTTGATTCTTACAATAAGTAGTGAAACCTTTTGGCAGTCCCATTTCCAACTGTGAAAATAGTAATATAAAAACATCCAACAGAAACAACCAAATAACCACATTGCAATCTTCTATTTCACCAAAAGATTAAAAAAAAAGAAGTTAAGAGTTTCTTTGGTGGTTATCGAAACTGAGGCCATGGACAAGGATCTTGCAATGCTCGTCAAGGTCGACAGGGGCTCGATTTTGGCCTTTGAGAGCAATGGTGCAAATGAGCTTGATTAGTTTGGTTCAAGAAGTTTGGGAAGATCATGATCATCCAAATCAGAGGCGAAGTCAAAAGCGATTCTAGAGAGAACGGGACCGTCAAGCTCCCGTTCTTTTCTTCTTGACCCTATTTCAGATTTGATCACCAGCTTTCTCTTGTGGTTTTGTCGATTCCCTCCATTGGACAACCAATGAGTTGCTTCAGAAAAACAGAGAAAAATCGAGGCTTTGAATTTCCTCAATACGAAGGCGTGGTTTAGTTGGGCGGTTTGACCAGGCGAACAGCCAACGACCCATAGTAACAATATTTTTTTATACAACAATTACAAATATTATTAAGATAAAGACAATCAATGTTATGCATATAATGTACTTTCAAATCCCTATCTTGATTTATTAGTTGCTGAACTCCCAATAAGTACATAAACTGAATGAACTTCTTGAATTTTTAACTATCCTATCCTTACTTGTGACTTGAGAGAATATATTAACTTCATTTTCGTATGTACTTCTATCTGAAGAGCAACATATTTTTGTGAGGCTTGGAAGATTTCAGAGTGGTTTTATGAATACAAATTTACAAAAATGAGCCCTCACAAAAAGCTAGACTCTGTGTATAACAATTGCATTGATATACAAATTTCATTAGTTCAGGACAGGGAAACTTCAGAACCTGGCAATCTAAAAGCAAATGTTGAGCTCACAATCCCATCTTTCATAGAAATTATTCAGCAAATACATTATTAACATGGAAGAAAACTATATACAGGCAGCACAAAAAGATTCATTTCAACAGTTCAACAAAACCAAGCACAAAATAATAATAATAAAAAAGAAAAAAAATCAGAATACTAAAAAAAAGTAAAGTAGTAAAACTTAACAAAATCATAGTTTTCATTTTAAAACCTTGATCATTTACCAAAGATTGATTTGATCCACCATATTCCTTTAGTATCATTTGGACCTTCATCTCCTTCTGGTGGAGGGTTAGTGTGAGTTGTTCTTGTAAGCTTGCTCACATCATAACCCTCTTCCTCAGCTTTCTCCACCAGTTGATTATATATCTCCTCATTTAAATGATTCTTCCTACACAAAATCTGTCAAATAAACACCATCAAAGAGCAATTCAGAAACCTCCCATCATCATAACTCACATCATTTTCACTGAAATCCTGTTACAGGGTGTTTGGATGAATAATTGTAGGAGCGATCGTTTTAAATGATTGAAAATGAAGGGTTAATAGTTTGTTTGGATGAGATTGTTTAAAGAGTGATTATGAACACTCATTTGTAATAGCTCAATAAGACTCCATTTGATAACTCACAATTTCCCTTTTCATGGGTTTCATTTCACCTTCCTTCCAAACATTATAATTCACAGTAAAATTCTAAATAACATAAACAAGATTTTAACAACCATTTTTGTGTTTTCAATGTAGAAGTAAGGCTTTATAAGCTTGGTGTTCAAAAACCAAAACACAAATCATGGCAAAAACAAGTTTTTAACTAGAGTTTATAAGTTTGATCCTTGAAAACTACTTTTGTTTTCATAGTTTTCCATACTTGAACTCTGTAAACATTATTAATTAGTAGTAGTATTAAGCTTAATTTGTCAGAAACCAAGACATTGACGATTCGTTCATAACAAACATCCAAAATTTCCCTCAAGAACTAAAGACAGACTTTGCAGAAAAGAAAATCAAAGAGACATTTGAATTCTTAGCGACATGCTTTACTAAGTTTTCAAAGAAATGTTTGAATTCTCAGTGACATTCAAAAAACAAAAACAAAATAATTTCTGGGTAGATAACAAACAGAGAAATCCATAGTGTAAACAATAGTCATCAAACGGGATATCCACATATCATTGAACACGAAACCTGCAAAATTTCAAAATAGCAGAAAAGAAAAGGAAAGGAAAGGAGATACCCAGAGGTAATTTCTACTAGGCTGACCAATCAAAGCGTAGCTATAATCTTGATCAAGATCCAAAACCCAGTAATCACCAACAACAGGAATGATGGGCAAAAATGGAGGAACATAGAATTTAACTTTGAGCTTAGCTTCATCGTCGGAATTAGGGTTAGCTCTAACAGCAGAGCCGTGGATGAAGCTTCTTTTTCCATCAACCCATGTCTCGTTTAGGACATTGACTACTCCTTCCTCTGTCAGGGCGTAGGTGGCTCTGGTATTCGCTCCTTTTCTGGGCTGAAACCGAGATGGAAATGAGGCGATTTCGTACCATCGACCCATGTACCTCTTAAGGTCGATTCCCTTTACGACTTCCATCGCTTTATTCGCCATCGTTGGATGTTTTGAGTTGCTTCTGATTGAGATCTGATAAGAGTTTGATTTGGAAATGAACGAAAGCCTAGTTGTGGGGACAATTTTGTTTGCTTGCTAAACAAGCTAACGTGGAGTCTTCTTCTTCTTCTTTCTCATTTCTTTGTCTCGCTCTCTCTCTTAAATTTATTCATTTTAAGATCAACAAGCAAATGTTGTCTTCTTTCAAGCCATGTTGTTTTGGTTCGAAACAAGACGGTGTAGTTTGAGTGCGATATATGGTCATTGATTCATATTTAAGCGGTGTAATTTTGTTTTTAAATGCAACGACCTCGTTTTGTTCTTCTTATATTTTTGTTTCATGCTCCAATTTCTGAAGGTTCTTTGAGCTTATAATCTAGAGTGTTGGGTGAAGCGTACTTTTCTACTTTAACTTGGAGGTAAGTAGCTACGATTATGTTCACTACAAGAATCAACACCTAAGGCGACGAAACTTTCCGTCGCCTTAGGTATAGAATTTCGTCGCCTTTGCCTATGACGACGCAAAATCTTCGTCGCCAGCCCCCGTGGCCTGAATTTCGTCGCCTTAATCTATAACGACGCACAAAGTAACAAAGTAATGCGTCGTCATTTTTGGTCACCATCGGCGACGGAAGAGTAGTGCGTCGTTGTAGGTTTCTAAGGCGATAGAGGGTTTTCGTCGCCTTTTTGATGTCTCTAAGGCGACGAAATATGTTTCCGTCGCCTTAGGTGTCTTCGGCGAAAGATTTCATCTGTCGCCTTAGGTGGTTCTGGGTTTTTTTTTTAAGTTGCTTATTTTGTTTGTTCTTCGGTTTTTTAAAAGGAAATATAACTTCAAAATCGAAAAAACAAAAACAGAATTCAACGCTGAAAATTCTAAAACATTAATAACGAAAATGAAAGTCATTCATTTCATACACTAGTAGAAACCAGACTTTTAGTGACGGGCATATGTCGACACTAAAGATATTTGGTGTCGGTCAAACGACCGTCATTAATACCGGTGTCATTAAAGACCTTTAGTGTCGGTCA
>JBBMEG010000020.1:12223828-12239185 GCA_037832605.1 Cyclanthera cordifolia
AACTAAGTTATTACAACAGTTCGTGCAGAAGGAGTTACAACTCGACTATAAGTAAACAACTATAACTAAAACACAACAGACTCATTTTCCCCCCGAGTCTATCCTCAGCTATCGTTCATCCATCCTGGTGCGTACCTGCAACTATGGTTTTGAATTCATAGGCAACATAAAACGAAGGGGTGAGTCTGTGAAAACTCAGTAAGAAACCCCGCACGGGGTGCACACATCATATAGAACAAGACAAACGTTAATCAAAAGTCTAAGAATAATATGCATAAACAAACAGGAAAGCGTCCCGACTCTCGAGTATTTGTGCTACGCGTTCCAAAACTCATGGCGATACACGAGGAGTCTCACCAGCCGATGCCGTGAAACTCCAAAGTCACAACCCGACCCCTCAGGGTACAATAGAAAGCTTAGACGCAAGGTTTATCCACTAGAGTCGCCCATGCTATCTTGAGTCCCTCCGGCACGGTGGGTTAATATGAACACGTCAGATACCACGCACGGCACCGAGCCATGAGCAATCCAACCTGCTAGCGCAGCGCTCACTTATGCCTTAGCAATTTCGGCTGCTCACTACCTAGCAAGTTGCTAGCTCCAACCCATGCGATAAGGGATCTTCGTCCAATGACTAATTCCCTTATCACCCCCTATGCATCCAAGATCGCTCAGCCATGCTACCCTTAAGGACAACGAGGTCCTCAGCCAATACCATAAAACCCGAAAAGCCATTATACGACCATGTCGCGTAAGGCGAAACACCTTGATATGTGGGTACAAGCTATAGAGTCGCCTAGGAGTCTCTTAGGGTATCTCTGGCGCGAGTGAGGCAAACAAGAACCAATCAAGTTCCCTGACTGAACTAAGCCAGCCAGCAGCTCATCGAGCTGTAGGTGCATGTGTCTGTCCAAGCGTTAGCGGATACACAAGTCGAAGCCAGGATCACACTTCTCCTTGACAGTTTGCAACTCGTACATGTTGCGGTGCTCTCAACTGTGCTATAGTTAGAAGTTGACCCAATAGTATCTCGAGGAGCTCCTAGGTATCAGAAAGGACTACGGGAACCCAACCAGGGTCGGCTACCCAACACGTCTAGAAGACCCTATGGCCAGACCCGATGGTCACGTGTCGCTCTCAGGATGGTTGCAATCCATCCCTTCACATGCACAATCTCTCATATCTGACTACCTCTATCCGTTAGAGAACGTTGCCGCGTCCGGCCCCCCTATGGGTTGTTCCTTAATGTGCCACGTAGCAGCAGACCCTATGGTTTACTGCAACCACCCTATGGCGGAGCAGAGACATGTCGAGGCCATATGGCGGACATGCTCACACTATCAAGGAAAGAGATTCGACGCGTACATCAACACACAATGCATGCAACGGCCATATAATCTATTGCACATGTACATAACAGGAGAAAGACGTATCATAAGCAATCTACCTACTTATTCGTCTAGGGCTTATTACATAAGAACAGATCATCACGACGACATGTTTTCAATTCAATAAGGAAATAACGAGCAACAATTGACATATAATCCATATTATAGCCTACCAGATCACATACCACATGCTTTCAATTCAATAAAGAAATAACGAGCAACAAATGACATATAATCCATATTCTAGCCTACCCGATCACAGACCACATGTTTTCAATTCAATAAAGAAATAACGAGCAACAAGCGGTATATAATCCATATTCTAGCTTACCAGATCACGGACCATATGCTTTCATTTCAATAAAGAAATAACGAGGAACAAGGTTGTAACAACACGATAACAAACCAACCAAGCAAGAATACAATTCCACATACGAACGAGCATTACAACAAGCATATGTGTCTAGTTAAATACAAGCAGCCAACACCCGGTTAGGGTCCCTTACACTAGGTTCAAAAGAAGCGACGAGCACGAAGTTTGAGCCACAACAATTGTTCTAGCTAAGCCCTCGAACCTACAATTAAACAACAAAACAAGTAAGCATTAAGAGAACCCAAAACAACACCAACACATACTTTAAAGGTAAAAAGTGAACCAACGATAGCTTATACAACACGAACAAACTAGCCGAGAGGCTAACCTGAACTACAAGAGAGGCTTACGGCTATGAAAAAGCCTCTAAAAGTGATCTTATACCCCACTGAACAACAACGAACCAAGAACTCTACTCCGACGATGCTTTTGCTCCAAATCCTACAATCTAAACGAGTCAAAACTACACGGCTAAGAGAGAAAACCAATTTAAAGAGAAGGATAACTGAAAAGACACAACATTAGCCAAGGAAAAATGATCTTACTCGCCGCCGCAAGCCGAGTCCACGCTCGAACGTACACTCATGCTTAATACTGGCCAGAAACGTGAGAGAGAAGAGGCGAAGCACTGAGCTTCGAAGAGAGAAGGCGGCCGAACGAGCAAGAGAGAGAGAAACGACGGAGAGAGAGAGAAACGGTAGAGAGAGAAAGGGAGAAACGGTGGAGAGAGAGAAACTGCGGAGAGAGAGGGAGAAACGGTGGAGAAAGAGGGAGATCGGGTGAGAGTGAGGGAGAAAATTGCAAGAGAAAGGGAGAAAAATGAGAGAGAAAACGCAGAGGAGAGAGAAAAATCGAGGGAGGGGGAGTTTGAAGGAGAGAGAAAAAACTAGGTTCAAATTTTGCTTATTTGAAAAATGACCCTCCCCCTGCCCAAAACTTATATTTATTAAATAGCTAACCTTAAATTTTTAATAAAGTGTTGCTGGGTGAGTTGGTTGGACCAAAGCTTAGCTTGGAGGTGATCTTGGTTTAAGCCTTGGGTGAAACAGTTTTTTTTTTTGTAAAAGCCTTTTTTTTTCTCTATTCTTTTGGTTTGTCACAAGACCCAACGGAGAGGGAACCCGCGGCCTGGACTTGGACGGACGCGATGAAGCTTGGCTCGAGCTCCTTACGCGCGGCGAAAGGCGGTGGCTTGGCGAGGCTCCTCGTCGACGTTGGTTGAAATTTCGGCAAGGTTCGAAGTCCAACAAGGCAAGGAAGGGGTTGTAGTTGAAAAATGGTTTGAGCAAAGCAAAATTGGGGAAGAAGACACGAATATCCAAGCGAAGGAGAGAGAAGTTTGATTTTGATTTAGGTCAAATGAACTTAAAATTAGAGAAACGTGAGTGTTTGTTTCAAGTGGTTATGGAAAGTATAATTTGACACATTGGATGTTTGGAATGAGTTTAGGCTCAAACCTTCTTGGAATTTCTCATACTTTTATTTATATAAACAAGCATTTAATCACTTATAATTTAATTTAAGTCACCAAATAAAATCAATTAATATTTACTTAAATTCTTGTGATGTTCATTCAATTAATTATTGTCAGAACAAATTATTCTTCATTTTAATTAATAAATAAAAATAGTAAGGATTTTCAAACCATTACAACTTGGAAATAAAATCTAATTTTCGTTAATAGTAAACTTCGGGTTGTTACACTAATGGTAAGGGCCTAGGGTGGATTTTCCTAGAACTAGTATGCAGTTAGCGAGATCACTAGTCACCAGTTTGAATTGAAGCACTCACTCTGATAGTCGAAAGTTGTGGTTGCATGCTAGTTTCTAGTTGGTACTCGAGAATGTGTTTTTTGGTTGTACGTTTAGTGCTCCAATTGAAAAACTTATTAAGTAGACAGTTGTACTTTAGAATGGAGTATGTATTATGCATGTTAGTTCATATGGTGTAAGATGTCAAGCACCATAAATATGGTTGATTCGTGTTCGCTTTTAGAAAGTTGGAGGTTTCACTTCTCCTAAATTGGACTTGTTGAATTATATAAACCATCGATCAACCTAAAAGTTTAAGCTAGGAGGAGGGGGAGGAGAAGGATTTTTTTAATTATTATTTTTTAAATAATTTGATTTAATATATTATTTTTTTTATCTTAGTTATTAAATGGTAATTTATCTCAATCATATTTATTGTTTTATTCTAACCTAAAATGATATTAATATTTTATATTTTTAATTTGAAACTAAATCATTCATTCTAACTATAGATGAATTGAAATTTGAAAGAAAATGAAACTCATTTTAATATAAGCTAGTATAACATGAAAATTAAAATGTGCTAAAAGTCTTCTATTAGGATTGTTGTCATGAAAGAAAATTTACTAACTTATTCAAGTATATATTTAAATGATATAAATTAATGAAAAAAATTTCACTAGTGCATGATACACAACACATGGTTTTGTAATATATTTTTGAGAAATTGATGAACACCACTCCTGTAGTTAGCATCAACAATTTCTTTTCTGATTAATGTTTGACGTATAATAAAATTTTGATTATTATCCCAAAGATAATTAAACTAACCATAATATTGACTCAAATATGCTCCTGTATGATGCACCAAATAAAGACCCATACATTATTTGCAGCCCTTTTAAATTTTCATGTTGTACTAGCTACTATTAAAATAATTTTATTTCCATTCAAATTTCAATTCTATCTACAATTAGTATAAATGATTTAGTTTCGAATTAAAATATAATTATTAATATCATTTTGTGTTGGGATAAAAAAGACGATGAAAAATATTTATTTGATCAAATGAATTACAATTTAATAATTAAGAAATAACTAATTTAAAAAATAGTATATTAAATTAAATTCTTTAGACAATGATAATTGTAAGACGAGTACTCTTTAATTGTTTTGGTTACAAAAAAAAAAAATAATAAATAAATAAAAGAAAGAAAAAATTTAGTTAAAAAAAACTTACTCTATCTTTTTAGGCTAAATTATCAAACATACTTTTATAATTCTGTGTTTGTTTGTAAAATTATGGAGTGTTTATTTTGAGTGTTTAGAAATGAGAAGTTATTTTGAGTGATTATAAAGAAAAAATTGTAATAATAGCTCGTTTGTATAAAGTTTTTAAAGAGTGATTATAAAAACTCGTTTATAAAATCTCCATCAACACTCAAAACAAACAGCCCCTAGGGTTTTTTTCAACATTGTCCCTAAACTTTGAAAAGTTTCATAAATATTCTTAAACTTTATCAAATGTTTCATAAATGTCATTGCCGTTAAATTTGGATGGAAACCGTTAAAGTTTGGTTTCAAAAATACTCTTCAACTTTAAAATGTTTTAAAAAATACCCTTGGATTAAAAAAACAAAAAACTCAAGCAAATTCACCATTATGTTTTAAATGAAAAATGTTAACATTTTGTTTGAATAGATATGTTTTATGACCCAAACTTTTCCTCTTAGTATTGAATTTAGGTGAATTTTATTAAGTATTAGAGTTAGCCTCAGGGGTAGATTGTGAAATTTTAGAAATTAGGGGTCAATTTTGTAAATTTTAGCTGGAGGGGTATTTCTGTAATTTTGGCACTAAAGTCCAAAACGGAAAAGGACAAATTAAGGTAAAAGACAAGGCTATAAAAGGCTAATGATGGGGTTATGATTAAACCCCAAATCATTAAGCCACCATCATCTCGTGATTAGCCGTCAGGACGCTGAAATCGAGAAGCCGCCGTCGCCAATCCGCGTGCACGCCGTCGCCACCTGTCCGCCAGTCGCAAGTTGCCGCTGCAGTGGCCAATCAACAGGCGTGAACGTCTGCGCCAATAAGGTTTCGCCAGCGCCTGCACCACTCAGCAAGCACCGCCTCAACGACCACTCAGAGGCCACGAATTCGCAGCCTCGGATTGGTGGAAGCAGCGCCGAGCCTGCTGCAGCGCCTTACCTAGCCGCCGAGCCACACGCGTCACCCGAACCTGGTTTTGACGCGCCCGAAGCTGCCCTTCGCCAGATCTCACGCGTCGGCGGCCTGAGCTCACGCGCCGTCGCTGCGACCGGAAAATTTGATTTTCTGCCCCAAAGGTAAAACCTATGCTCTGAGTCCGTTTTTCTAGGTTTTAGGTCCAGAATCTCACCCGTTTGTCCTTTATGGACACTTTTTGGCAGAAAGCCTATTAGGGGACCCGGATTTCGAGCTCCAAGAGCTGTTTCGAGTAGTCTTAAGCCAAGGTAAGGGATTAGTGCCTAGGTATAGGACTTGATGAGAATTATGAGCGTTTGCCTCTATGATATTATGTTGTTTGCCCGACTCATCTTGCTGCATGTGTTATTGTGTGAATATTTAGATTGGATTGTTGAGCATGTGGATTCTTGTTATCTGATAGCTTATGATCATGTGTGGCCCTGAGATTTGCAGGGGGGTCTTGTCGAACGCAGGGCGAAGGGACGATATTTCCTATCGCGGTAGTGTCAGGGCTGGGTGGCAACCTGGCTAGCTTTACCTACCCAGAGTCGTTCGACCTTACCCAGAGCCGTGCCTAGGAGTGAGGGTGGGCGATATCCCACTGCGGGGAGGTTTTGTACTACCTCCTTGCGCGAGTGTTCGAAGTCTGGCGGCAACCAGATTCCTTCGGCTCGCCGAGTGCCCTCACACTGACACCGGTTATCTAGATTTGGGGTGTTTTTGTGATTCTATGATGTTGCTATGACCTGTTTTGCTGATATGTTCTGTAAACACATATGTAGACCCTTACTGAGTTTTCATAAACTCATCCCGTTTCTTTCTGGTGGTCTTCTCTCTAGGTACCCCGAGGACGGATCGTGATGGTTGATTTGGTGCTGATGAGACCATGGGGCGCATGTGATGTATTTCCTGGTGTTTAGGATTAGTTTAACTCATTATTTTTTTTATTATTAATTCTGCAAGAAGTGTTTAGCTCTAGACGGTTGATTAGGGAGTGCTTGTGTTTCTAGGATAGGATAGTCAAAGAATTCTCACGTTTTTCTGTTCTAGACTGCTAGCAAGTTTCTTTATTTAAATAAAGTCTTAGTAAGTTTAAAACGGCATATTTTGATTTAAATCTTTATATACTGAAATTACTTGATTCTGATAAGTACGTCCCTAAATCGTTAGTGTGTTGAGTTGGGCTGTCACATATGTCGTTAACCCTATAGAAATATTAAAAAAAAAATTACTCCAAACAAAATATTCTATATTATATATATATATATATATATATATATATAAATATATAAATCTTAGTCCAAAACAATTATTCTTCTTTCTCACTTTATATTTTTTTCTATGATGATAAACATATATAATTCTTACTTTGATCTCCTTTTCCGACCCTTTAGAGGTCGAACTTCCTTTTGGCCCAACCCAAGTAACACTCAAGGTTGTTACACTTCCACGTTGCAACACCCAGATGTTACATTAGGATGCAAAAAGGCTCTCACAGGGGTGGCCATAAAGGTTAGGACTCCCTAGGGGTCAGCTGAGTTCAAGCAACATCCAGGATCGTTTGTAATGTAGGAGTTACACCGAGAAGTTCAGCCCCAAGGGATCGGCCAAAGGGAAGTCCAATGCTCTAGGGTCGGCAGAGGAGACCAAAGTCCCCCGAGGAACAACCATGGAGGCTAGGACCCCTTAGGGGTAGACCGAGTTTAAATCCAACCTCTAGGGGTCGACCAAGATGGCCAGGACCTCATAAGGGTCGACCCAACCCAAGTCTGGCACCTATGGGGTCAGCCAAAGAGGCTAGGACCCCTCGGAGGCTAGTCAAAAGGATGTTCGACCCCTAAGGAAGTCGGAGTCCCCTGGTGATCGGCTATAGAAGTCCAGACTCCCTAAGGATTGACTGAGTCTAAGTTACACTCAGGATCGTTACCCCCACAAGATATAACGTCCAGGAATTACACTGAGAAGGTCACAACCCCCAAAGGGTCGGTCGTGGAGATGAGGATCCACTAGGGTCGACCATGTCCAAGTAGCCTCCAATACCATTATTTAAACATTTGATTTCTTTTTATCAATTGCTAATATATCATTAAACGTGAAAATTTAAAGCACAATACAATTAATAGTATAACTAGTAAAAAAATACTAGTTAGTTTAAGCTATCAATCAATATCTTTTTATTAGAAATGTTCAGATAACTCGACAGTTTGAACTAACACAACCAAATTTAATCTCAAACGCATATGATTGTAAGAGTTGATGGATTCACCAACTCGAAATTTTAGATTAGTCTAAAAAATCTCCTTAACTCAACTTCATGTACACGCATACTTTTTTTTATGTATCAAAAAATAAAGTTAAAATAATAAATACCTTAACACAAATGATTAACAACAATTATAAGAAAAATATATTAAGAAACTAATTTCAAAATCAGACTTACCATTCAATTAATTAAACAACTAATATTAATCCATAAAAAAAAGCATAAATTAAAAATATAAAGATGAAAAAAGATACAGTTAAATATGTTAGATATTTGAAGCAAAATTTTAAATATTTTTTTAAAAAGATTAATGATACAAATAATTTATAAAGTATTAATAGACACACGTATTTTTTAAACTTCTTAAGGTTTAGGACATTTTTTAAACCAAACTTTACCAGTTTCCATCCAAATTCAAGACAAGAGTACTTTCAAAATATTTTGTAAAGTTGAGGTGTATTTGTAAAATTTTTCGGGACAATGTTAAAATAACACCCAAAATATAGGGATATATTTGATAATTTATCATTTTTGTAATTTCTTAATCAAAAGTAATTTATCAAAATTAATAAGCACATTGTCGCATTCACAAGTCTCCCTTACAATTATGATGATGCACATTTTACCTTGACATGACATAAAATGGCTAAGTTGTAACCTTGCTGATAAAATAAAGTGATTTCATTCGACTTTCTCTTATCCCATTTGCTGGCGTATAGCCTGTTTCAACAGGAAACATTATAGGCTGTTCATACGTTACTCTTTCTCCTCTATGTTTCCCTTGCCTTTTCAAACTTCTAACAACCAAATATCCCACTCAATCTTGTTCTTTTCTTTCACCAATTTCTTGATTTGGGAACTTCAACAAGAAAAATGGGTCTAATGGGTTTGTTTCTTCTCTTGATTTCTCTCTTCCCTTTCTCAATGGCTTTTGCAGTGCCAACATTTTTCCCCAGATTACATTACCCACTTGATTCTCTTAAGCAAATTTCAAACATCACATATGAGATTCGCTACTTTCCTCAGCTGCTAGATCATTTCACCTTCACTCCTAAGAGCTCCCAAAGATTTTACCATAAGTATTTGATTAATGAGCAGTACTGGCGAAATGGTGCTCCGATCTTTGTTTACACTGGCAATGAGGGTGATATTGAATGGTTTGCTTCCAATACTGGTTTCTTGCTTGATATTGCTCCCAAGTTCCATGCCCTTTTGGTGTTTGTTGAAGTAAGGCTCTAAATAACTCGAGAAATGGGGTTTTTGTTTGATTTGGGGGGTTGGGGTTCTTTATTTTTGTTTTTTTTTCCTGCAATTTTCTTGGCATTCTTAGCGTATTTAACTTGTTTTACCTGCTTGTGAGGTTCGTGTTTGTGTGATTATTAACTGAAGCACACACACAACAGGATTAATCCACCGGCATAATGTACAACTGATTTGTGTGGTTTTGATTCTGGGTGTTTGATGTTTTGTTGAATTCTAGGATTGATTTTCAGGACAGTTAGCTAGAAGTATGAGTGTTTTTTTTTGTGTGGAAGTGGTGCATTTGAATGTTGTTGTTGTTGTTGTTGTTTAGTAGGAACGTGATGGCTATTTTGGGTATTTCAGAGAACATGTTAGATGAGTTTCTTCCTGTTTTATTACGCAGCATAGATTTTATGGAGAATCGAAACCGTTTGGAAACGATTCGTATAGCTCGGCTGAAGCATTGGGTTACTTGACTTCACAACAAGCTTTGGCTGACTATGCAGTTTTGATAAGAAGTTTGAAGCAAAATCTTTCTTCTGAGGCTTCCCCTGTTGTTGTCTTTGGTGGATCTTATGGAGGAAGTAAGTTAAAAAGTTCACCATTTTTAATCTCAAAAGTTCTCTTTGGTGTGCTTGATTGATTGTAAGCCAAAATCAGATGCAACGTTCTGTTCTTTCATATTGATATTGCTTTTATAGTGTGTTACATGATGGTGCTTGTTAAATGATTGCTTATACAAGTTTAAAACAATGACAGAAGTTGTTACCTTACCAATTGAGTATACAGTTACTTTTTTCCTGGTAGTTGACAGCAAAGATACGTCTTCGAACTCCTGAGGTGTCAAAATTGTTGAGATATGTCTTGAACTATGATAATACACGACAACTTAGTCGGGGTCTCGTTGTTCGGTCATTGAGCAGGGGTCTCACTATATAAACTCTCATTAAACCCTAACCTCATTTCTTGAAATTCTGCAACTCCAAATTCATAAAGTAGTTCTCTCCTCTACCCATAGATATAGCTAACATAGTAAACCACGTAAATTATTAATGTTTTGGCTCATGTTTTTCATTGGTTTTCTTTGATTGTTATTCTGTTTTTCATAACAAGCATATTAGAGTTGTATGCTTTAATCTGCTGGCTAAACTGTATGCTTTAATCAACTTGCTGGTCAAACCATCTGTGATCTAATGATAGTAAGGAACATTTTCAGTTAGATACGTAGTTTACAAACTGTTGTTTAGAAGAAACTTTTGACACATTTACCAATACTTTTGTTTTTATTTTGAAACAATTTACCAATAATTTATAAGAGATAGAAAAGACAATGGAAGATTTCAACAATATCATTCCATTTTAATTCATGACATTGAAACCTTATATATTTCTCTGTTTACCTCAGTGCTAGCAGCCTGGTTTAGACTGAAATATTCACATATTACTATTGGTGCTTTGGCATCTTCAGCACCCATTTTACACTTCGATAACATTGTGCCGAGGTCAAGCTTCTATGATGCTGTTTCACAGGATTTCAAGGTATCTCTTTCTCGTCTCTGCAGCGGTTCAGTTTCATTTATGTCATTGTTAACCATCTACTATGACTACTTACTCTTTCTCATTAGTTTTATGCTAGCAGGATACTAGCTTGAATTGCTATGAAGCTATCAAAGGGAGTTGGGCAGAGCTTCAGCAATCATTTTCTGAGGAGGGATTGGCTGAACTAAGCAAAACATTCAGAACTTGCAAGTAAAAATGAATTTGATATTTTCACCATTCCCAATTTGAATATAACTGTTGAAAATCTAACTGTAAGTTGCCTCCGTCCTGCTCGGAAACTACAGGAACCTTCATTCAGTATACCCAGTTCGAGACTGGTTATGGTCGGCATTTGTCTATACCACAATGGTAAATTATCCGACTGAAGCCAATTTTATGAAGCCATTGCCGGCCTATCCTGTACAAGAGGTGAGACCGAGATTTTTATAACTTGTACTTGATCTCACATTCTAAGATCATTGAAAGGTATCTCGAAAGCTTTACTTTTCACCATTGGTTTTGATTGATGAAGATGTGCAAGATCATTGATGCATTTTCGCCAGAAACTAGCAAGCTTGACAAGGTTTTTGCTGCTGCGAGCCTGTATTACAATTACTCACAAGGAGAGAAATGCTTCAACCTGGAAAACAGTCCTGATATGCACGGTCTTAGTGGTTGGAACTGGCAGGTCTGTTTGCTTCCTTGATATCAATTCCAATCCATTTATCAAATTCAAGTCCTATGTATGTCTTAATTCAAAATTTTCATGATGATTTGATCTGAATTCTAGCTAAGGATGCATTCATTAAACACCGTGTTGGGAAAAACCTCCAGGAATAAGCAGAAATAATTACTGGAAAATTAAAATTTACGTGGATTAACTCCGAAATCGAAGAAAATACCATGAACAGAAAAAACTTCACATGTAAAAATTGCTATAATCACACAAAATACCATTTTTATAGTGGTTAGAGTTGGAAAAATTTAAGAAATGTCATGCTAGTGAAATTTAATCTCGAACTTAGAGCCTCTTGTTTTGATACCATATGTTCAACCATTAATCAATCAAAAAACTTAAGCTGATCAGGTAAAGCATTTTTAATTATATCAACCAACAAAAACTTTCCTTAGCTTTGACTTAAATGCAGGCTTGTACAGAGATGGTGATGCCGATGACTTGTTCCAATGAGAGCATGTTCCCACCAAGCGAATTTGATTATGAAGAATTTGCAACAAACTGCAAGAAGAAATATGGAGTTTCACCTCGCCCGCATTGGATAACTACTGAGTTCGGCGGCGAAGTGAGATTTCCCACTCTTATTTCATCTTGATCTCTTTACTGCATTTTGAAATATGCAACAAAAACAAGAGTGTTAAATTAAAAAAAGTAGAGATAAAGAGCGAATATTATGGTATAATTCCTTGAGTTGATGATCAAGAGCTAGTTTCTTTTGTGTTGTAGAGAATCGTGCAAGTGTTGAAAAGATTTGGCAGCAATATCATATTTTCTAATGGAATGCAAGATCCATGGAGCAGAGGAGGGTCAGTTATATTACAAAAATTCGTTGCGTTTTGAACTGTTTTTTATTTTATAGGAAACAAATTTTTTATTGATGTATGAAAAGTTAATAAAGAAATCCTAATGATAATTACAGGAAAAAACTTCTAAGATGCGAAAAAAAAAAGTAACAAAGCTATAATCTTTAAAAGGCGTGATAGAAAAGTAAGAGAATCCGAAATGTTTTCTATCGAATCGTTATGGCAAGAATGAATGCCATATATGCAAAAAAAAAAAAAAAAAAAAAAAGAAAAAGAAAGAAAAGAATGAATGTCGTATATGCAGGGATCTTAACTAAAAACCGATCTGAAATATCTTAGAGCAAGAGATTTGAAATATTTCACAAGAGTATTGATGTTGAACACATTATTATCCAAATAAAAGTTTCCATAGGATTTGCTGAATTTTTCCCTTTTCTGATTATTGGTTTAAGTGATTTTAATTCAACATCTCTTAGGGTGCTGACAAATATTTCGAAGAGTATCGTTGCTATCGTCACAGAGAAAGGTACGTAAACTGATGAATTAGACATCTTTCTCATCGGGTATTTATTCAAGTAAAGTCTTAACCAAAATGTCGGTATCAGGAGCTCACCATGTCGACTTTCGATCAGCAACGAAAGACGATCCCGACTGGCTTGTCGAGCAAAGGAGGCAAGAAGTGAAGATTATTGGTCAATGGATTAATGAGTATTATGCAGATATTGGAAGAAGATAAAAGATTCATATAATGAATGTTGTTCATTTAGAGTTCAAGCAGTGAATGTTTTGGTTGTTTTGTGTACCTTTCTGATTGAAGGATTAATTTACTAAGTTGGATATGTAATCTCTTAATTATCGAGTTCGTTCGAATAGCTAGCATATATTTCTGTTTTGTAAGAATTTTAGACAGCAATATCAAACTGGTTAAAAAAGCTGTGTATCATGCCAATACTAAGCTCCAAAATGTAATGCATTTCCTATACAGTTTGTCCTAAGTTTGAAGTGGGTTGGTTTCACTTAATTTATTTGAATTTAATTAATTTAATCCATAGAGTTAATCCAAATTGGGGAGGGGGATAACAAGCCTTACATAGAGACCGTCTACTACTCGAACCCGTAATGCTGGTGTTGAACTGGAATAACACCAAACAATGAAACCACTATGCTACTTATCCATTCGATAATAAAAAAAAAAAAATTTAGTGTTTATGAAAACTGCACTTAAAATTTTATTGAGTTATTAGATAATAAATTTTAAAATTAATTCTATGCTAAGTTTGAAATTAATATCGATGGAATAAGGTTTAATAATCTTAACTATTTTAAATCTCAAAAAAAAAAAAAAATCTTAACTATTTTAATACTAGCAATTAGGCAACATAATCCTATTTATAAAATTTAAATAGAAAGATGTTAATTTTTTAAAAAATTTAATACTAGCCATTATCATATATAATCATATTATTAAAATTTATGGAGAAAGATGATATTTTTTAAAACTAAAAAAAATCTACAAAATGGTATTTAAGCCTAATTGTTATCTCATTTCCACAGCTACTGAAACAATGAATGCAACATAAAAGAAAAAGGCATTTCCTAATCCACCGAGTTGTTCTTCCAAAGAAATTCTTGCTATAGCTAAAATTTTTATTTCCTTTTCCATTTCTGAAGTTTCGAACTTTCACTGATGCAATTAGATTTCTCTTCCTCACTTTCTCAGTAACGCGGAAAGGGAAACGAAAAATTCGAAGAAACAGAAACAAAACAAAAAAACAAAAACAAGAATCGAAGGGGGAAAAAGAGGAAATTGGAAGATCAGAGTGAGCAATGTCACGCCGATCTGGGTCTTGTCTGCGGTGTTGTCTCGTGATTTTTGCGGTGGTTTCTGCTTTGGTTGTTTGTGGACCGGCTCTGTATTGGAAATTCAAGAAGGCTTTGCATTTGGGTGATTCCAAAGCCTCCTGTGCTCCTTGCATCTGCGATTGTCCACCCCCATTATCCCTTTTGAAGATTGCTCCTGGTATTTAATCTCTAATCTCTTTTTTCTCAATTCCAGAAAACTAGGGTTGCTTTACATTTCTGTTTTTGTTCTCTTAGTCGTGGAATTCAGTGAGATTTATAGATACCGTTTTGAAGAATTTGGCTGTCTGATCCGTTTCGGTTGATGGTTTGAATTCTGAGCCGTTTGTTTCTTTGCTTGTCTGTTGTAAATGGCTGTGGAAAAGTTAAACCTTCCTAGATTTGGATTTGTACTTCATTTGTTCTCTCCTGTTGGGTTTATTAATGCTTGATCAAGCATGTTCTAGCTTGAATTCTTGGATGTTTTTTTTTTCCCAAAACTTTGTGTTTTTCTTCATTTGCCTATTGGAGTATCAACACTGGGTCGATAGTTGGAAATTTACTGCTCTTTTTGGATGCTTTATTACTTGTATCTCTTTTGCTTTGGTTATTAATTCGAGTGTGCGTGTATATATATCAAAAGAATACATGACATCCAAAAAAAAAATCAAGCCCGCAAAAGGAACCCAACTAAAGAAAAGGGTTCCAATCAAGTAAATTGAAACCAAACGGATAATTAAAAAAGTCCATAGATTCTGTTCGTCAAAGGGAATAATGGAGCTTCATTGGTGATCAAATTGTAAAATCAACTAGCAAGAATTTCAGCTACACTAATATTCTTTTCAATGAGTAAGGAGACAAGACACTCTGTTTTTCTAAAAAAACCACTCTTCTAGTATTTTTTTGTTGTATTTCACTTTTTCTACTATATCTTCACAATAGAAAGAACAATCTATTTATAGGCATTACAACCTTCTCCTATAACAACTTTTGACCTTTCATCTACACAACTCTTGAATTTAAAACCCATTAAAAAAACCCCAACATTTAATATTTATTCAACAAAATTTCCCCGTAAACTTAAATGCTTCTACCATCCGTCTTGCCAATCATCTTCTTGTTGGGGATGCAAACAAAGTGTCCCACATCGGTTAGAATAGGGGAAGATCAAGGGTATATAAGTGTTGACAACAT
>JBBMEG010000020.1:12249999-12262049 GCA_037832605.1 Cyclanthera cordifolia
CCCCGGTTGTGCCACCCGCTATGCGTTTTCGTTTGGTGACATGCTCGCTTAATTAGAACTGTACCATTCGAACGCATTGCAAGTCCCCAAACAAGGCAGACCGTGACACTTAACACCATGCCTTCCCTTATTGTGCATTTTAGGCGATTTTTGATGTGGCAGACTTGCACGTCTTTTTGGCGAGGAGACATACAACAGTGTGGAGAGGTCATCTGGTGTCAGATCGACGTACACCAAATTTAGCTAGCTTACATATTTCATATACGAACTTAACTCCAGAGTTTGACCTCGATCTGGTGTCCGATCGATGGAGGCACAACTTTCGAGGTAGTCACCCGGGGCCTGACATCGACCCCATTGGCTTAACATTGACCCTGCCGACGACATAGTCATGCCTTCATATTCGTAACCCAACTTGGTCATGCTTAGGACACACTATTTGTGTGTTGGATGATGCCCGAACTCCTTGGACGCATCATTGCACTCAAAGCCTTGACCCTCTATAGGTCTCACGGGTGACACTGTCGTGACACCTTTACTTTCCTTTGTACGAGTGGGATCACGTCATACTACCAATAAAGAATGACCGTAACAATAGGTTCCCACCAAAACACATAGAAGAAGAATAATGTCTCTACACATAGAAAACCTTTCCCATTCCATTTGAAATACCTCTTCTTTTTACCAAACAAACCCTTATGTACTAGCTCCACCCTTGAGCGCAATAACAGAAACGAACCAACAACATCTATACTATAATTTAAAACCAATACAAAGCTATGAAGAAACCAGATAGTACTGCTAACAACCACCCTAACGAAATGGCAAACAGAAGATTAGAGGGAAGTTAAAAATGTAAACAAAAACCTTGGAAAAATATATAGATTATTCAACTACCAGATGTTTGGACTGAGATTTTAAGACTATTTAAAATGAAAATTTATTTTGACTATTACGAAGTAATGATTAATAATCATTGCAATCTAAAACCTTGTTTAGATGCCGTTTTTAAAAATATTTAGAATTAAAATTTATTTTCGATATTTAAAAGTAACGATTAAATCAAATTTTTGTTTGAATGTAATGATTAAGAGTATTGTATATACTCATTAAAAACTCATTCCAAACATCCGTTAAAGCTTGATCTGCTCTTTCAACCGGGGACCCCTGAAACCAAAACCAAAACATTTGGGAGAAAAAGGAATGGATGAGATTACAGAATCCCCCAACGAACCTTATCCCCCAAACCAAATACCTCTGATTTCGCCCCCCAATCGAGAATCCGCAACTAAAAGATGGCAACATCTTTCCTTACGACACCAAACACATTCCATTCTTCTTCACCGCCATTGTTGAGATCAACGTTTGGTTGCATCCATTGCCATAATAACACCAGACAACCGGTTATCTCCAAGAAAAACAACGACCCACAATCCCTGATTCCATCTTTAACCAAGAGAACCCTCTCGATTTCCTTCATTTCCACTTTCATTTTCCCTCTTCTGGGTCAGCATGCAAATGCTGCCATTCTTGAAGCTGATGATGATGAAGAGCTTCTGGAAAAGGTCAAGAATGATAGAAAGAAGAGGCTCGAAAGACAAGGGGTTATCAATTCTGCCTATATAGAAAAAGGTTTTTTCTATGCATCATCTTATCTCTTTCTGAATTACTTTTCCTTCAGAATTTCGTTGTGTGTTATTGGATGTGTTCTGTTTGAGTTGCGATTTTGCTCTT
Source organism: Cyclanthera cordifolia (assembly GCA_037832605.1). NCBI lineage: Eukaryota > Viridiplantae > Streptophyta > Magnoliopsida > Cucurbitales > Cucurbitaceae > Cyclanthera > Cyclanthera cordifolia. The sequence goes on from JBBMEG010000020.1 coordinate 12,251,734, forward strand.
GTTGGATTTTATTTTTCTTGCTACTGTAACAATAACTGTGAGAGTACATGACACAATTCAGGTGGTTATTGAGATTGTTTTATTGTAAATGAGGATTTTGAGATGAAGTTATTTGGAGAACTCAATGGAAAACAAGAGAATCAAGCAATGTGAATTCAATTATAGAGTACTTTCAGTGAATGTAGCACCTCTACTGCAGGAAAAGCCAATTCATTACATGAATGAAGATTGAGAAAGGTAGAAATGTGGGTAAACCTGAAGAAGAATTGTGGATTTTTTAATGAACGTAATCCTCCATGTATATATAAACTCATGGAAATGGATATACTAGCCATCAAAAGAGATGGTAGTTCTTTTTCATGTTGTTAATGAAAGGTGACAAAACACGCAGCGACGGGCGGACGGTAATAGCAACTAAAAGGGCCATGGCCCTCCAAATTTTTGAAAATTATGTATTTTATATGTATAAATAAGTCAACATTATATTAAATATACATTTTTGTCATAGAATGAGTCCACCCCAAAAATTGTTTAGTATAAAAATAATTTTTATTATAGTTCTCTACAAATTTGGCCCCCAATTAATATTACCTAGAATCGGCCTATGGACGGGACATAGGCATGCAAGTGTGTGGTTGAAGGTGCTAACAATGTGTTAGTTAGATATAATTAAATTTACCCCAACCTAGCAGCTTAAGCTTTTAGGTTGATTAGATTTACATAATTCAACATGTTATCAGAGCAGGAGGTCTTGAGTTCGAGTCCTTGTCGTGTAAGTGAGGGTGAGTGTTAGTTGATATAATTAAATTTACCCCAACCTACTAGTTTAAGCTTTTAGGTTGATTGGTGATTTACATAATTCAACACAATGGCTGCCTTTAGAAACCAAAGGTCACCTCGCCTCTTGCCCTTGGTATGCCGCCTTGAAAATGCGAAAAAAGATGCATGATGCATCTTGATAACCAATTTATCCATACCCATGAATATCAATATTTTTAGCATAAACTTAAGGGCATTTGACTGATTGGTTGTGTTTGCATAGCATAGTGTTCTAAAGGCAAGCATATGTGTGTTATATGGTCTTTCACTTTTTTATCTCCTATGTTTTAGGTCTGTTAAACCTAAGGGCTACATGAATAAAATTTTCAAATCACACACTATATACACTCAAGCTTCTATAACTCCATTTTTATTTGTATAATTCGAATAGAGACTACACAAACTCGAGCTTTTCAACTGCAATGGAATCGACAAACCTATACTTATTAAAAGAGCGAGTCGAGCACAGAAGTTGAGTGTGGTTTTGGTTTCTGAAATCACCAGGCTTAATTCATCATGCGAGTAGATTACAAGTGTTACAATCAATCATAGAGGAGTTCATCATAAGCTTGCAGAGTTAAACCATGAGCAGACCTCTAATACAAGTCTGAGCTGAAACCTTGTCATAATGATCTGGTCTTTTGCAGGATACCTCCAAGAAGTTGTGTACAAGCTGAGCAAAGTTGGTCAAGCCATTGATAATAATGACTTCTCAACAGCAAGTTCAGTTCTTGGGGGTAGTAGTGATGCAGAATGGGTTCAGAATGCTAATTTAGCCTTCAACAAGGTTAGCTAAATATGTATAACCAATTTGATTTATGTACCATACATGGTCTTACTACTTTGCGGAGAGACTTGTGTGTTTGGTAAAGAGTCGCCCGGGCGCGAGCTAGATCTCTTAGCCTCGCTTACCGGAAAGTCAGTATAGCTAGAAATATCATAGAGAAAGAGTTAATGGAAATACGCTTGCGAAGAGTTATAATAATGTGTCTTTCCACTAAGACGGAGAGCGGGAAACATAGTATCTATTTAAATACACTCAATAGTTCTTACTCAGAGAATCTTTTATTTGCTTCTAAGAGTTCAAAAAGGACCGATAGGGAGGAACGAGACCAATAGGGAGAGGGAGAAAATATGAGGAGACAGAACAGGACTGTTTTTATCACTTTATGGAACCTTTAAACTTTAACTAGAATGCATGTATATGTATAGTTTCACTATCACACTCAGCACCTTATTTTTTCAAAGAAATAGGACTAAGAACATTGTTCTAAAACAATTCATTAGTCCAAGAGATGGTGTTCAAAGTTTCAAATTTAAACGCTTTAAAAAAAAAAGGTTTCTAATTTAAATGACCTAAAATAAATTCAAATTTGAAGACTAAATTGAAAGGATGCATATAATTTAGGGACAAAAGATGTAATCTAGCGTTTGCTGGCAACCCTTTTAATGTGATAAGACAAACACAAATTACCAAACTTAATTGTTTGCCAGGTTCATGAGTAATATGATACTTTGAGGAATTTCTGACTTTTGTGTGACTTGAGCAGCTGAGCTTGAGTGCTGAAGAGAAATCAGAGGTGGATGCATTCAACTCCTCACTAGCTTCTTTGATCTCATCAGGTGTGTTATCTTTTAAAAAATTATGCAGCAGCCAAGATAAAACAGAATGTAGTAAAACTATCTAGAGAAAAGAGAGGTCTCTTAGAGGTGATTTCATTGGTTGAGGCTTGGGATCTCCAAAGTATACTCTAAGGTCCCAAGTTCGAATTTATGTGCAAGTTAGGCTATAAAAGCCCTGGTTGTTTCTCAAATTTGACTCTCGGATAAATGTGGAAATCCTAGATTTATAGTGGAGCGAAGCTCCAATTCCAGTTATAAAAAGAATCAATAACGAAAAAGAACTGTCCAAGTGTTGAAAGAGTTAATCCTTCTCCGAGTTCTAAATCATGTAACATTTTTGTATTGCAGTTACTCGGAATGATGTCGATTCCTCCAAAACCACCTTTGTAGCATCTGCCAGTGCTCTTGAGAAATGGACAGCCTTGGCAGGGCTCGTTGGTCAGCTGAAGGGTCTTTGAGTTGAAGACAAATATCTGCTCAGGTGTCAATGTTACTGAAGTTCGAATCATTGAATAGATTACAATGGTTATTTTGAATGTTATCTTTAATTTGTTGAAGAAAACCAATACATCTTCTGTTCATGAATAAAGTAGAATCTTATCAACAGGCATAACTTTGGTTCATTAGAATGGAAATTGACAAAGATCAAAGAGTTCAAGAAAACATTCATCAGATGTTTGCTCTCGAATTGTCGTACACCAGTCCCTTTCGTTGCCACCTCCACCAAAACAGCTGACCAAACCTTTTGCATCCGATACAGAAGCTTGTCGCTCAAGTCTCGGGACAACAAGTTTTTGAACTTCACCCCTACTATATATAGCCATCTTTGGAGATAATTCATCAGTGGAACATGTTAAACCTCTTAAAACTCTACCACATCTACCCACTGATCTATTCTCAATGTTCTTCCCTACAATTATCTGATATTAAAAACCTTCAAATTTCGTTCTTCTCCTACTCATCACTTTGTAACTGATCTTTGCTGAAAATAGCATTTGTATTCTGGTAATTTTGCTAGTGAACTCAAAAGAAAAACTTTCCCAATGATTTAACTGAAAAGAGGAATTGCTAAATTTGAAATCTAATATTCACTATGATAAATCCGAAGCCAAGGATTTATTGGTAGAAGCAACAATGGAGCTTTGACCTTGTTTTATTTCCATATGGTTTTCCCTTGCTTTTTCATTTATGCAGGGTTTGTTTTTGGTAGAAGAGGAGTGGTTAACCATTACTTCTCAAAAATTACTTGTTTGTATTTAGTAGTAAATAACTTCTTTTAACTACTCATCAAATCCTCTATCAATTTGTACGTCAAATATATATCACTTAATGACTACTAACACCAATCTTCAAATAAGTAATTAATTACCTAACCACTACTAATATCAATTTCCAAAAGAATATTCAACTATCATTAACCCCTCCACTTCTCTCCACTCCACTCTACTTTTTTCTGCAAAAAACAAACACGCCCTTAATTTTGGTCTTTGTTCCCTGTTTATTATTATTATTTTTTTTTTTGTATTCGCCTTTAGGTGCTTAGGTGTTCTTTTCCCTATTTGTTGTTTTAGTTATTATATATATTTTTTTAATTTTTTGATCAATTGACAATAACTTAATGACATTAGTGTCTATCCTATAATCATATTACATAAATTCGAGTCATCCACCTCCAATTTATGTAGAATTCAATGAAAGTAGTTTTTTTTATAAGCAAAATGTTACTATTTGAAAGAAAAAAAAAAGAAAGCATCCCAATTGTTCAATGAAAAAAAAAAAAAAAAGAGAAAGAAAGAAAAAGAAGAAGAAGAAGAAAGACAGACAAGAAAAACACATGAAGACAACCTACCTAAACAAGAGGCTCCAAAAGGATCAAACAAAAAGATACTTACAATATTAATACAAGTGAACCGCATGGATGAACACAAGGATTCCAACTCAATCAGTATGAATAAATATCTACCTTACAAAGGCTTACATTACAATTTAACAGTACAAACATATTACACTTAATTGTTACAGAGGTCATTACAAGCTACAATTTTATTCAGTACAAGTGAACAACAAGCAAATGGAACATAATAACCCTAATCTATGATATTGTACGGAAGGATGTTTCAGTCAATAATTAGATTACTACAAATTAACCACATCAGAATTACAAGCTACCCCAAAGGCAGCAACTTAATATAGTTTACAAGGTTCTTACCTCATTCCTGTGGTTGCCATTCTCAGTGACTTCAAATGACTTGTTTGTCTCTGTATATTTTTCACTCTTCTCTTGAATTGTAGCTGCTTCATCCTTGATTTCTCCTTCTAATTCGATGTCCTGTTGATTCGGATTTCGATTCTCCTCTAGTTCCTTTTCTTTTTCATCAGATACAAGACTGCTAGGATTCACAGTTTCACCCAAGTTACCATCTTTGTTTTCCTCAACTTGTGGTTGTCCAACGTTTTCATCATGTTTTGGTCCCTCCAGATTCTCATTGAGGTTTAATTTAGAGCTTTCAGGTTCCTTGTCATTCAGATCTCGATCTGTTTCGTTAGTTTTCTTATCTGCAATTGACTCGTCGACAGGCTTTGGTGCGTCTGCGGCTTTGGCAGCTACATCTTTTGTTTCCTTATCATCTTCTTTTACCTCAGCATCAACCACTTTCTCATCTTTTCCAGCATCTTGATTGTCAACTGCTTTCTTCTCCTCCAGATCTTCGGGTTCAGCTTCTGCTCCTTTAATATCTTTTCTCGACACAGAAGATCGTCTTCTCTTCGGGTGCTCTCTTTCCATTGGTGGAATCACTTTAACCTTTTCAATTATCCTTGCTGACCTCCTCGGCATCTCACCCGTGCCCCAATCAAATTCAGCAGCTGCTGGTCCACCTGGATGTGCCTTCAGGTACTGATCCAACTTCCTCTTGTTGTTGATCTCCTCCCCTGTGGGAGTTGTGAAGATGACCTCATGTTTCCTAGGGGATATACCTTGCTTGGGGAAGAACTGCCAAATATTCAGTATCATTCAATCAGATGCAACCAATAAACCAGCATCCTTGATCTTATTTGTTCACTTAAGAAAATAAGATATTAGAATAGAAGTAATTGTGTAAATATATTGGCCAAGGGTTGAGCTATTAGGTAGGTTAGTACTTAGATTTATGAGTCATCTGAAGTGAGTGAAAGACGATCAATAAAGTAAATACTCTATGTTTAAATGTCTTAGGTTAGCTTGCACTACAAATATTCAGTATGGAATCTCATTAACCGATCAGTGGGTCAAATTCTAGAGATGAAATGTCAGGGACAATGCCCCCAAACCTGTAAAACATATTAATTGTGTTTTATATTTTTATAATGAATTTTTATATCCTTTTAACTAAATGATGTATTAAAATTTTACGAGAAAAATGTTATATAAATTTTATTAATCGTATTCTTTTACCTCTTTATAAAACAATGAATAAAACTCTCATACACAAGAATGCTAGAGGAACTCTACTTTTTCCTAATGTGCTATCATTAGATGTCACAAAATAATAATATATATATTTTTAATATTTTCAATTATATAAAAAACATTGTGACTTCTTATAATGCCACATTAGGAAAATTAGAACCCCTCTACACATTTTTGTGTAAATGAGTTTTTCCCTTCATGCCGTAGGTGTGGCTAAGGCAATGTTATTGAACTTCATAAATTTATATCTCCCATTTTCTTATGCTTAATTGTTGTTTATGATTCTAGCAAAATTAAAATATCCCAACAAGAGAAAGTACATACAAATAATCCACAAAACAAGGCTAACAAGCAGTCCCTACTCCTCCCAAGTGAGGATGACAAAAGACCTCTCATTGGTTAGAATTACAGTACTTGAAAAATCACGACAAGCATTCCTAGAAGCAGAAAAAAAAAAAAAGAAAAAAAAAAGTACATTCTTTTCACACCCAAGGATGTTCCTGCCATCTCTTATACAAAATTTTTCCCTTCCTCTACATCTGTCTTCTCCAGATCGATCTACCGATCCCTACCATGTCCTCACTTCTCACCTCCTTCCCTTAACTAACCCTCTTGGTATTTTTGTCCTCGGACTGTTGTGTGTGCAAGATCTTCAATCTGCATCGATCCGTATGAATTTTGAATCACCACCCAACGCTCATTAGGTAAGGGTGACGACAATTCTCAACAGTTCCCTTTTATGTATGGGGCTTGTAACCAGAACTTCCTGAAAAACTTGGCAGTTGGATTGAAACAGGCAAGAGCCATCAGTTCGCTTTGTAAAGTCTGCTTAGGCAACCAGAGGCACATTGGTCATGGCGTGTTTGAGACATTGAAATGCTTCCCGGCCTTAGGATTCGGCTAAAATTGTCACTTTTAATTGTTGGGAGAGGGACCATCCATTCAAACCATAAACAGCCACAGATTTTCAGACATGTGAGCCTGGTTGGAGGGAGATGACCAATTCAACATATTTTGGACTTGACAGTCATGAGGATCCAACTTTACTCAGAAACCACACCACACCACCTAGAAACTTAATCTGATGCTATGAAAAGAAAATAAAACAAAGAAAAATATGCTGGGCAAGTATCTCAGAGCCATGGTAAAAGTATGTCATCAATAAACACGAGATTACGTTTAGAATGGAACTAACCGAACCAAAAACAGTGGCGGATTAGGGGCTCAAATTAATAATTTAATTATAATTTTAAAAATACTGCTCTGAAATATACTTTAATTGATACATATAACGTTCAAATTAATTTATATTGATTACTAAAAGATAATGTTCAAATCAATAATTTGATCTTAAAGCTTTTGCGTTTGATGTATATTAATTTAGAAAATGTAACTTTATAAATAATTTGATCTTAATCAATTTAAAAAAGAGTACAACCATATATACAGATGCAAGAGAAGAGATCATAATCTAAATCTCAAAATATTTTAGTGTTTTTTTAACCTTTTATTAGAATTAAGTTTCTTTTTATGTTGTTCAAGAAAATAATTTTTAAAAAAGGCTTTAAAAGGTTAAAAATAATTTTATTGATTTTCATTTATATTTGATCTCACGAAAAAAGAACCCCAAATATAAAAAAGAGGATCGACAAAAAAACCTAATAAATATTATCTACAAATTAAATAAAGGAAATAGGGTACCCAAGTTAAATTAACAAGAGACGACTAAAAAAAAAAAATCAAGGATAAGAAAAAGAGTTTTTGAGTTTTATGTATATTTTTTCAGAAAAATGTCCAAGGATGATAAAGAAAAAAATTAATCAATAATATATAATGTAGATAAAGACATAAATTGTCTAGGACACACTTTTAACACTATATTGTGATCAACTTCTTAAGGTAGTATAAATAATCCATTGATCTAATGGTCAATAGAAGTCAAGGGAATAATAAAGAGGTAACCATCCTAAGTTTCTTTGCAACCAAATGTAGTAACATCAAACAATTAGTCAAGGTGTACGCAATCTGAATATTAAAAAGAGAGTTTTAAGGCAGACATTGTATAATGATGCAGAGTACGTTCATTAGTATCAGGTAACTTTCTTACTTCTCCTCAACGTAGTCTGCGTTGTTAAAATCCAGAAAACTCCCTCGATCTTCCCTTTTAATCATCTTCAACGTTCATTAATCAGAAATTAGGTTACATTCCCCTGTACAGTCACCAAAGAAACAATAGAACTTTAGAAGGTTTGGGAGGTGTTTGATTGATGTATGACCACTTGTTAGCTTCCACGTTTCTCTTCCGCATTGGTATTTGAGACCTTTGTTATCATTGATAGGTCTTATTATGCTTGACTAGAATCCCTTTTTATAGCTCGATTCCTTTTGTTTGGGATTTATTTTTTATGCTTTCATTTATCCTCAATAAAAGCTTGGATCTTCATAAAAAAGTCGTTGATACGTTCAGTTGCCCCATCGACTCTTCAATGTGTTTCTCTTAGCCATCAATGCCAGTCTTACATTTTCCATAACAGCAGCCCCATCTGTACATTATAATCTCTACATTTCCCATTGATTAAAAAAGTTACCTTTCTATTCATCATCATCATCACTAGCCAATATTTCAGGTTGGAACTCGTTTTCCAATGTTGAACTAGCCTGGTACCACCATGGAATAGGTTTTTCATGTTTCTAGAAGAATATGTAAGGTAAGAGTACAAAAGAGGGAGCTAGTCCAAAGATTGTTGACCCTGCCTCCTACCAGAATTATCCCTCTGTAGTAATACACTGAACTTGGCATCCCTTCATTCTTCACAAATCTACTTAGTTATCTGGCAATTCCTAACTTGTTCCCTTGACCAACTATGACAGGCTTCCACAACCTATTGTTGAAACTCACTTCTGTCACCTTGCTTTTGTCTTACCCTTCTTCCTGTAAGTATCGAGTTTTTCTAGAAGATGGAACTTGTCTGAATACTGTTCACAAGAAATTTTTTTATTTACATAATACTGATCAAAATGACGAGGAAATTTTATATGCTGACCTTCTGCAAATAACAGTTTTTATTACTTAACTGGTTTAACCTATCATACTGTTCACGAGAATTTGCAAACAAAAACTGGTTATGGAGCTTTCCTTATAGTAAATGAAGTATATTAGGGGCGTCTGATAAATTTAGCATACCAAAAGTTAAGAAGCCTTAGTAGTTTCAGTTCAAGACTTTCTCCCTCATCCCAAGTAAAAGAACACTCATTCTCTCTAAAAGCCTCCAAACCTTAGAACCAACACTATCCCCCTCTCTTCCTCTGGCTCCGGTGGAGGAACGCCTGTCACGTAGATTGCACATCTTCTCCATACGAGTGTGGGTATTCCTCTACCCACCATAAAGAACGTGCAGATCCCGTTCATCTTCTCCTTTCATGTGTGGGTTTCCTTTCCTCACCGAGCTTTCTCCCTCCTTCCTCATGAACGCACGCTTCTCCATAGTCGTGCAAGCTTCATTTCATCATCAACGAAGAGTTTGTGTGAGCTGGGTTCTCCTTAACACGTGGATCTGTGCTCAACAGCACTTGCACACGAATTCACGCTTGCAAATCTGTGGCTAATGTTTCCTCCTCATCATAGAGCGTGCTCGAGAATGTGTCTGAGTAGGGATCTCTTCACACCATCTTTTTCTCTTGCATTCATTCACACCATCTCTTGAGATGGGACTTTCTCCCTCCCCGTTGCTTCTTCTTCTCTCCAATAGAAAGCTCCTAGCATCTCTCTATTTATATGGATTTCTTTTCCCTTACCCCATCTCTCTATTTATAACTAAAAACCCTAACTAACTCTCTAACTAATTACCATAATACCCCTCATATTTATTTATAATTATTCTAAGACCCAACCCTATCGTTACCGGCCCCTAAAACACACCTTGTCCTCAAGGTGTGGGTACAAAAATTCAAAAGAAAAATGAGTTTTTTTCTTTCTTTGTTTTTTTTTTTTTTTTTCTAACCCATCTCTTCTCCCTTTGTAGACCTTAAAACCACCCCTAAAAAATCTCCTCCACTTCCTTCATAACCTCACCACATCTTCCTCTCCCATTCAAAAAATGCAACCTCCCCAACTTCCACATACCAACCGCCGACATCCCACCAACTTTGGACCGCCGCCGTCACCATCCACCGTCGCCTGCCACCGCCGTCCGCAGTTGCCATTCGCCGCTGTCCGCCGTCGCCCGCCGCCAACTTTCTTTTTTTGTTTTTTTTAAATTTTTTTTTCCGTTGTCATTCCCGATCCTTCAACATCGCTCGCAATCGTGGGCGAAAACAGCCTCCATTCGCCTCCCTCGTGGTCACCGGTGTTCGCCGCTCCAAGACCAAGAAAGATTTTCGACTTTTTTTTTTCTTTGAACGAGCAATTGGATGGTGCCGCTTCCCT
>JBBMEG010000020.1:12262149-12295251 GCA_037832605.1 Cyclanthera cordifolia
TGATTTTATTAAATGATGTTCATGCATAAGAGGTTAAGGCCCCGGGATAGACTTTGTGTTAGGTCGGGTCCTTACAGACAAGGAGCAAGATTCAACGTTCAAGAAGAGATGTCGTTATAGTTGAAGGATAGTAGATTAAAGTATGTATTTGCTTTTTTACATTTTGACATTCTAGACGTTATAATATTCTAGTTGTGTGTGAGCTTATTTTGGGACACAATCGATTAGTTCTAGATATATTAGAACACTTCGTATCAAGTTATGTATTTTGATATAATTTTAACGCGAACTATTGATTAATGTACTTGCAATTTCTTAATCAAATCATTGAAATTGAATAAATTTTAGCACTCAAAGTTCTATTTAATTTTTGGTTTTTACTTTTTAAAATGAAGAGTATACTGATTGAAGGCTATCAGCTAAAGAATTGATTGACTGTTGTTCAACTGATTGATTGAAATCTATCAATTTAATTGATTAACGACTACAACTGAATTGATGAAAGACTATCAATTGAATTGATTGAAGCAGTGATCTTTTGTTCATTTTGTATTGATCGATCCAATTTTCTACTTATAGAAAATATTTTCATAATGTTAATATACATGATTTTTTTTTTTTTTTTTTTTTTTTTTTGCTATATAGAAAAAACCCCTTTCACTTAATATATACATTAAGCACATGTTTAAATTCAAGTAAATATTTGAAAAAATTTTTGTTTAAAAAAAGAAATAATTATTGATTTGTTGAATTTAAGTATATGTGAAATTGAGATGAAATGAGCTTACATTGAGTTTAACAAGGAATTAAATTGACAGTTAAACTTTGTTTCTTTTTTTTCAAAACTTACCCAAGTTACTTATTTCCTTGTTTTTTCTTTAACATTTGCTATGAACATTTCAAACTCCTTTTCCTTATAAGCATCCATTGTAGTTATTTTAAAGAAAAAAAGTTGGGGAAATTTAATAGCTTTCATTGTAGAAGCTGCTTAATTTGATTATAATTATATTTGTCTGATTGAAGATGACAAGAGATGATGTAGTTTTCAATTGATTTCTTCCTTTTTCTTGGACCACCAACAACAATGCTAGCTAGCTTATCAACTCTGGCCCTCAACAGTTTCCTTGGAAATTAGTACACTTTTTTTTTTTTTTGCTTTTTCTTCCCGAGGATTCAGACCGACTTATGTACATCTTGTATATTCTTAATCCGATTAATTGCATGGTCATACACCATTTGATAGTTGAGACAATAATTTGTAAGCAATTACTTTATAAATAGATATTTATTATAGATTAAACTCGTAATCTTTTAGTTTCTAAATGTGCTTTGACTTCTGATTAATTCCTCTAACAAATTTGACTATAGAGTTAGTATAGCGAAGAAGAATTGCTACAGCTTTGTACAATTTCATAATTGATTAGGTATAGACTTGATTTAAAATTAGTAAGGGGAGAAAAGAATTATGGAGAGAGAAAAGATGGTTACGGAGAAAAATATTTATTCGTGTAAAAACGAGAATAATTATGAGAAAAAAAATAAATAATAGGTATGATTAAAAAATAAATTATGGATAAAATAAAAAATAATTGGTAGAAAAATATGGCTAGGATGATTTTAAAATGATGGTTATGAGAAAAAGTACTAATGATTGATTTTACATTTGATCTTTTAATTGATTAAAATTTTCTCTTTTTTTTACTTGTTTTTTGTTTTCTTGTTTTGGTAAATTTATGATAAAAATATCATTCTATTGAATTTTACAATAAATTTTAAGTTAGACTTGATCATAATTGGCTTAATATTAGTAACTAAAGCTATGGCATGCCTACTTTATTTTAATGGAAGTTTTTTTTAATATTGGAAATAAAAAATATCACTAAAATTTAAATCTTTTTTAATGTACATGCATATAAGAGTAGCAAATGAAAATTAAAATAAAAGTTATTATATCACATACTTATTTAAATAAAATGGAAATTTACACGAATCGCTCATAAATTATTGAGTTTGTATCAATTAACTCTTAAACTATTGATTTGATCAATTATGTACTCCTTAAATTTAATAAGTATTGCCATTATTCTTAAAGTTTAAATTTTATTATTATAATAAAAGAAACAATTGTCATATTCGAAATAAAATATCATCCTCTTTTCTAAAACACATTAGGCAAATTTCCACCCGAAGGAAATTATCCCACATCGAAAAGAAGCAAGAAAATGGTGTGCTCCGAGCACTATAAAAGGAGCATGTAGTTTTGGTTTCAAAGTATCTTAAGTTAGAAACACCTTAAGCTTTGTGTATTGACTCTAATTAATTTCTTTTATATATTCTCTTTGGAGAGTTGGTCAAAGGGTATGAGTAGTAGTGTTTATTTAATTGAGGTCGGGAAGATAATTCAATGTGATTGTAGCAATTTTTCACATAGTGGAAGTTTGTGGTTTTTTCTCCGATTTTAGAGTTTTTCCACGTAAACTCTTGTATTTTCTTTTATTGTTTTTCCTTTTTAATTCTCTGTTTATTTCCTACTTATTCATGCATAGTAACAGAGAGAGAACAGTAGAGATCAACAAGCAACACATTTTAGATATAGGTTTGGAAAGTGGAGAAGTAGAGCATTAAAGCTCGCGTCATGTGTTTTTTAAGAAGATGATATTTTATTTTGAATATGACAATTATACTCTCTATTATAATATTCAAATTTAATCTTAGAGTAGATTGCAACACTTATCAAACTTAGTGTAATTGATCAAATCAATAGTTGATAAGTTTGATTGTTACAAACCTTATAGTTTAGGGGTAGTTTATGTCATTTTCCCTAAATAAAATTAAGTTTGAAAATTAAAATATATAATATAGAATGTCTCCTTGTATTGTCTCAAAAAATATATCTCCTTGTATAGATAATGAGTTTCAATACTTAATTTTTTGTTTTTATTAAAAAGTTTAAATATGTGTCGTTTATTACTTTAATTGTATCACTCGTGGTCAAGAATTTGAACTAGATTTTGAAATTCGGGCCACATAGGTTATAAATGGTATTGGAATGGAACTTTTTTCATAAGATGTGTGGCTTGGAAACATATCAAAGTAGAAGTTGATGAGCACGTGGTGTCCACATCTAAATGAAAGTGATCTTCAAGGTATAAGTCCATGATTTAGAACGGTTTAAAATAATTGATTTACCCTACCTATAAAATAACTTACTACAATCTAATTATAAAACCACATGTTTCTTTTTAATATTAGCAGTATCTAGTAATTATTTAATATTGAAATTGAACTTTTAAAAATAATTTATGGAGTAAAATACAATTTTCGTTTCTAAACTTTGAAATTTATTTCACTTTGATTCATGAATTTTCAAATATTCAATTTTAATATTCTTTGGACTTTGACATTAATTTGTTTTATTTAGATTTTTGAATTTTTAAAATTTTAATTTTAATTCTTAATTTTGACATTTGTACTATTTTAGTTCAAAAATGGGACAAAACTCTAAATTAATGTATGCACCAAGACTATTCTAACTCAATGGACGTCAAAAATATCTTTAAAATATTAATTCTTATATAAATAATCATCTTATAGATTAAATCTAAAATCTATAGAATATTCTAAAAAACTCTCGTCACTGCTATGTAAGCATTTATGAAATCTAAACTCTCTCTCCTGTAATCATCATTTACTTATGAATTTTCTAAAGCTAAATTGATATAATTATAGATTTGCATGCATATGGTTAGAATGCAAACAAAGTGTATTCAACATCGGTTAGAAGAGGGAAAGATTACTAAGTATATAAATGATGAAAACTATCTCAATTGACATGAGTGTACGGATAGGATTGTCATATTTACACTACTGCAAAAAAAGAATAGGTGACGGCCTATCCAATTTTTTAAAAAAAAACACGGATATAAAAGATGACGGGCATTTGAAGCCCGTCATTATAAAAAAAATTAGTGACGAGCAGAAATGGTGATGAGCAAAAACTGTTACAAAAAACTTTTGACGCGCGACACCAAAGGTATTTTGTGACAACTTTTGCCAGTCACCTAATCTCTTTGGTGACAGGCAGAAACTGTCACCAAAGACCTTTGGTCACGCGCGATACCAAATGTATTTAGTGACAGTTTTTGCCTGACACGTGACACCAAAGGTCTTTGGTGACGGTTTTTGCGCGTCACCTATTCTCTTTGGTGACAGGCGCCCGACACCAACTAGCCCGTCACCAAATTCCGTTTATTTATTTTTTTTTCGTTTCCCCCCTAAATCTGAGACTCTATCTTCTTTTTCATTTTCCCGCTCTCCTTTCTCCCTTATTTGAGATCTCATTTCTCAAACTCTCAAACTTTCATCTTCCTCATCTTAAATCTCCAAACTCTTACAATTTCTGATCTTCTTTCTCCTTTTCATCTTAAATCTTCATTTTCTTTCCTCTCTTATCTCAAAAACCCACCAATGCTTAGCAATATAAAGTCTCAGATGATTTATATTTTTATGGTATACTGCACTTGTTTTTCTTTCTTTTTAATCGTATTAGTTAAATACATTCATGTTTTTTTTTTTACTTTATAATTCTTTTGTCATATATGTGTAACTAAACTTGTTGCATGTTAGTAGAAATCAAAGCAAGTGTTCCAAAGTTAACTTGGATAATTCTTTTAAGTAGAAAAATGATATTGCCAAAGTCGTAGAAGATGAACTTTAAAAGGTAATTTTTAGTCTTATGCACAAAATTCCAACTTTCTCTTAATTTTTGAATAATTCCTTTCAGATATTAGACCAGACAAGCCTGTAAAGAGAACAATTAATGAAATTAATGCTGGTAATAATCCAATCTCAAGTCCTTAAAATTTGACTTATTTTTCTTTTTTGCTAGAAGTTTGGTTCAAGTTTTGTTTGCTTATTCTTTCAATTGGATAACTTATGCAACAGAAAAAAAATAGAAGCAAAGAAAATGTTGCAGATAAAGAAAATGTTGCAATAGTAAGTGGAAAATCATACATCTACCTACTTTAGTAATGCCAACCATCTAGTATAAAATTTTTTTTAATAATAACAACAACAAAGTCATAGTAAAGATTCATCTTTTTTTAGTAGACAATGTCATATTAGTCTAAAGATTCAGGTTGAATTATCACTCTTATCAATCGGTATCAAAGTCATATCTTAAATTAGAAGTATAGTATTCAAATGCTAAAAGAGCTATAGATATCAGTTACACTCCACAACTAAGAGTTCTTAGCTAGGAATCTCACCGAAATTTATAATTGATTTATAAAATTATTTTTGTATCTAGAACATTAATATGTGTATATTTATTTCTTTCAATTATTATGCTTAGATTTTTTTATTCTCTAATATTCTTTAAAATATTTTTAAGCCCAGAGAATGTACATTTCATGATATGAATTGAAGATGAATTGTTAATGAAAAAATGATTTTTATAAAAATTGAAAATAAATAATAAATATATTGTAACACCTCATAAGCTTCGAGGTAACAATCTATAAACAACAACAAAAAGAAACAACTTGAAACTCAAGTTTATAACTCTAGTCGAGCTACCGAATCACATAGCCTATCAATCATAACCAAGTATCGCTATCACAACTACATAGAAACCTATTCGAATAAAGATCATATCACAAAGTAAGTATATACAAACAAAGTAAGTAGCTTTTCTGTGGGGGTAAATTATCATTTATCAGCAAAAGCTAAAATGTCACACTAAAAACTTATGAACTTAAATAGACCATGTCCATGTTGCATAAAATTCACAGCTGTTAACCACTTATCGCACACTATTCTATCTAACATGTATATCATGCACTCCACCCTAGAGTTCAACTCTCTACTCACTAACATCCTTAACTAGAGCATGATACAAATCTACACATATGACTCAGATGTATGTTTCTCTTACACCAACTAGAAACTAGCTAGTATCAAAACTCATGACTCAAGAAACACCCCAAACCAAACTAGTCTGGGGTGATCTCAAAAACTACATATTTCTCTAGAAATTCAACATTAAACCCTTACTAACTAGAGTAAATCATTAAAAACACCACTAGCACCTGGTCAATCTCTCGACAACACTGATTATTACTTTGCAAATATTTCAACAGGACATGTGAACTACGAGGCGTTCACTCTTGATTGTACGTTCAAACACATCTTTTCACTATTCAAATGAACAATCTCTCATGTTGGTAATCGTACTAGTCGTAATAGAACACCTTCTAGCCATTTTACATCTAATCCTAACCTTGAAGTCCAATTCTTAACTCTCCACTTTTCTAACTACCACTTAGAAATATGAGACTCATATACGACATAACTGTTCTATTCGTAACAATGTCATACACCCTAACTCTACTAATTAGAAGTGCCTAGCACTCTTCTCTCATCAGTTTACACAACTTATCGCATTCATGATGGAACAAAGCTTATGATCTTTACAATATATTATCAATATGTTCTAAAAAATCCCCAACCATAAATACGCAAACTTACACTAAATAACATCATCACAACTAGATGTAGTTTTGCTCCCCTTAGTCTCACATTTAAACTTTTCACATACTGAATATTAGAAAATGAATCACACTTCATCATTTAGTAGGAAAAACCACATATTCGTATCTAATCAAGCATTGATTCATGATATACCACTAAAACATGCTTCAACTCACACCTCGAATGATCATGTAGTGCTTAGACGTACTGTTAGAGATTGTGCTCTAAAGATCTAGTTCTTTGTATTTAAAGAACAATCATTCAATGTAAGAAATTTAATGTTAAATTTTGGTTATTAATAATACTTATTATTTTCGATAAATGTGGATATGATATTCAAACGTCATTCAGCCGTATCACATTAATTGTATTAATGTCGATATATGCCCATGGTTATTTGATGTACACTTGGACAAGTACGCGGAGCATACAAGTGAATCTAATTATTAAGTAGAGAATATTAATTAATATGTTAAATATCTTAATTGATTTAATAATTATTAGGCTAATATTAATTAATATGTTGGAATATTAATTGAATTAATAATTTTTGAATGATTATTAAAGTAGAGAATTAATATATTTGATATATTAATTGTAAGGATTTATTTATTTATGATATATTGAATATATTATTGAATTAGGATTCATGGGTAAATATCAATTAAAAATGAATAAAACAATATATGAGATATATTGGTTAAATTCAAAATTTTCGTCTCATAAATTAGGGAAGGAAAATAGATTCTCTTAATGTGGGAGTGATTTTAAATTGGGAAGGTAAAATCTTTGATTATTGGATATTTAAAGATATTATATTTTCCTAATTTAAAAATTCACTTTTCTAATATAAATAAGTGGCATCGAAGATCTTTATTCTCTTCTCACTCTCTTCAAAATAACTCATCTTTCAAATAGAGAACTCTTCCAGAAGTTTATTGTTGTTAATGTCTCGTCCATAGTCAGACCTCTAACAAAGTTATCCGAGCTCCCTTCTCTAAGCTTCTCGCCAAGCACTGAGTGCAGCATTGCAAATATAGCATGAAAGATTGGAGAATTCAATCAAGAAAGATTCCAGAGGATTTGTTTGTGAGCTTTTCAATATAAAGACCTGCATGACTAATTTAGAGACGTCATTCAATATAAGTCATTATGTTTTTATCAACAACAATTAATCACTTAGCATGTGGATTAATTAACTAATAATTAATTGGATTAATTACTATTTATTTTTTTTTTGATTACCCACATGCTTTCATTACGCTTAATTACATGCTTCGACCCTAGAATTTCAAACAAATACTATATTACTTTCAACTCAAAAGTACAACTACTCTCTTAAATGAGTGAAGCACAAAGAGAAGCTCACCACACACTCTCAAATAAGTGAAACACTACAAGTAACTCACCTCGCACTCTTAAAGGAGTGAGACATCACTAGAAACTCACGTAACACTATTAAAGAAGTGAAACACAACTAATAACTCATCATGCACTCTTAAAGAAGTGACGAACATCTTGCAATATACTATGCGCTCTTAAATGAGTGAAACAAAGCTAGCACTCTAAAAAAAGTGACATATCACCAACAACTCATCAATAATCCAAGAGTGAAACACCACTGGTAACTCACCCTACACCCTCAAATGAAACATCATTAGCAACTCACCCTACACTTTTAAATGAGTGAAACATCATGAGCAACTAACCTTGCACCCTTAAACAAGTGAAACACCATTAGACAACTCAACTAGCACCTTGAAGGGGTGAAACATCATTAACAACTCATCCTGCAGTTTCAAATGAGTGAAACCTCATTCGAAACTCACCCATACACTCCCAAAGGAAAGAAACGTCACTAAAAACTCACTCAGCATTCCTAAAGGAGTGAAACATCATTAATAACTCACCTTGCATTCTCAAATGAGTGTAACATCCTACCATCTCAGACTGCACTCTCAATGGAGTGATATACCACTATTAATTGATTACATTCTTACAAGAGAGAAACATCACTAACAACTCATACATCTCTCAAAGAGACGACAAAGTACCATTTACAACCCACACATCACTCTAAAAGAGTGAATCACAACTACCAACTCAAACTAGTTTCATGAACATTCATACAACATATAAGAATGCCACACGACATAAAAACATATCTACTTACCTCCAAGTCGAGGTAGACATGAATCATCACTTAACATTTTGAACTTTGAGCTCTTAGAACCTACAGATGATTCCTCACTAAAAAATGACAAAAAAAAAAAAAGCGAGACATCGTGTTTTTCTTGTAAAAACTAAAACACAAGTGCTTAATTATGAGTTATCGACAATACGCCGCACCTCGACAATATGGATTTGTTTCTAATCAAAAGGATGTTGCTTGAACTTGGTCAACATCTAACTTTGACCTTTGTTTTTTTCATGATCTTTTATACATTTATGAAATATATATTACTGATTTCTAAAAGATAGTTGGGTTATCAAAGCTGCCAACATAAATTACATATTTCTAAATCTAACTTGTAGAAATAGTGGAACCAGGTCGAATTCCAAACGAACTATAAATTAATTTGTCAGTGTTAAAAACAAATAAAAATAAGGTTTTGGTGTTTGAGCTAAATTCTAAATAAAAAGCAAAAAACTATGAAAAATGTTCTAATTCAAGAGTTTGATTTAATCCAATTGCAATCTTGATCATAGGCTAAAAAATTAATTTAAAATTTTCACATTCAAGAAATTAGTCTATCTGGTTGTAACGGCCAAAATAAGCAATTGTTCTCATATTTTACTGGCCCTGATCTAACATCAAACTCAAACTTTACTGTAAAATCAATTGGGCACGATAGGGTTTCATACCAATTACACAGTAGCATTTAAATTAAGAGAACGATTAAACCAAAAATTAAATAATCTAGATGGCTGCAAATCAACCAATTTGCTTAATTGTTTCCTTAAGGTCTATTATGCAAGTTGTATAATTTGGAACAACCACAATTATACACACATAAGCCAACCTCTTGCGACAATATATTTATTTGGAATACTTATACATATCACAAAGTGATATATAGCTCAAATCAATTGATAATAAACTAAGTCGTCGATTTAATTTATCAACAATCAATCATAAGAATAAGAACCATAAGTAATTAATTTTTGAATTGAAACAAATTTCATTTGGTTAAAAAACTCACAAAATCATTATTGAAAGTAAAAACATCCTTGAATCAGAAACTGAAATTTAGCTACACATACGAAAGAAACCATAAAAAATGTATCATGGAAAATAAGAATGGAAACTTAAACCTAAATAAACTAAAGGAAAGAAAAAGTAAATCCAAATTGGCGACGTCAAAAATTTAATTAATTAATTAATTTGATTAAAAAAATGATACTTCTAATTGAGGCTGTAGTGTGTAGAAAGAATATCAAATAAGAGAACTATAAGAAAGTAAAGAATGTTAAATTAGAGCAAGGTCAACACTACTAAAAGTATAAGATTAGAACACACTTAAATTAAGTAAGTTTAAGAGGAAGATGAAGAAAAAAGTTATTGATTTTGAAATAATAATGATCAAAGACTTGTGAGATATTGTAATTTGCAACAACAAGTGCAAATTGCATTTTCTCCCCCATTGATTTCAAAGTTCTATTGGTAGGTTATTTATATTTATATAGCTATATAGGTATGAGTTCATACAACTCGGAAACTTTTTAAATAGTTGATGTTTATAAATAACAAACGTCAAGTACTATATCGTAAACATGAAAAGTGTCAACTAATATGAAAAGGGATGCAATAAGATTTTATAAATAGTTGATATTTATAAGAAACATATATCTTAAACATGAAAAAAAGTTTGCTAATGTTAAAATTTAGAGTTTATTCTTATCAATTACTAAAATAAAATTAAACTAAATTTAGAATATGTTATAACTATTAGTACAACCAACCAAACAATATTAGTTCACTACTACATAATTAGTATAGTTAACACTTGACATTTTTAAATAATTGACATTTACAATATATAACAGAAAGTTAAGTAATATATCTTAATCACGAAAACATTAACTTATCTGAAAAAGTATTTGACATTTTTTAAATAGTTGATGTTTATAAAAAACGAACGTCAAAGGAATATATCTTAAATCTTAAACATGAAAAGTGTCAACTAATGTGAAAAAACGCTTGACATTTTTAAATAGTTGACATTTATATGAGACATATCAAAAAATGAAAAGCGTTAAGCAACATATCTTAAACATGAAAAGCGTCAACGTAGGTCAAAAATGCTTGAAATTTTTAAATAGTTGGTGTTCATAAGAAACGAACGTCCAATAATATATCTATATGTTTAAAAAATAACTCTATATCTATGAAATAACAATTGTCTTAGATTCAGAAATAAATAACCCACAAAATGAAAGACTACATACATACTTTAAAAAAAAGTCATTCTTTTTTGTGTATACAATTATTTTTGAAAATAGCAAGACTTTTCAATTAAATCCCATTGCAATATTTTTATATACAAAGTTTAAAAATGTGGTTCCATACTTTTTTTTTGTGATTTTTAATTATGTAAAACGTAAAGTACTTTAAATATATAGTATAGTTACAAAAAAAGGTTGGTGGCACGTTGGTTTCATTTGCTTGGTAGAAATCCAGTTCAACACTATGGTCACGATTTCAATGTATATTTACTTAACAACCTTCTTAAAATAGTTGACATTTATAAAATGTCAATTTAAACTTTACTTGACCAAAATATAACATTTGTGATTTACCTGATATTTACATTGGACGACGCTTTTTTGAGCATCAACTATAGTGTCTATAGTGACGTCGCTGGACCAGTTGGTGCTTTCATAAGCGTCAACTCTACTTAATAGTTGACGTTTTATGTGTGTCAACTAATCCAATCTTTGTAGTAGTGGTTATTTTAACGAAACATCCAATAACATTCTAAGCATAGAAAAACATAGGTAAATGATAAATATATAAAATAAATGATAAACACCAATTAGAAGAGAAATCTATTAAGAAATTAATTCGAACATCATATTAATAATTAAATCAATTAAGAAAATAATATTGACACATAAAAGTATTAGTAATTTCATAAGTAAAAAAAAAAAGAAAAGAAAAAGTGTTTCTCTGAAAATTAAATAATGAAGGTATTTAAAGTAAAATTTTAACAGTTTTACTACTAATTTACTTTCAGTTGAACCGATTTAAAACTATCACTGAACCAGCAAAACTAATTGAAGATTAATTAGTTGAATTTAATGAACAATATCACCTGAACTGATTGAAGCAGTGGTATTTTAGTAATTTTACATTACTAGCTCAATTTTCTTCTATACTACAAATATTTTATGATTTGCTATTTGAGATTTTTTTTTTTTTTTTTTTTTTTTTTTTTTTTTGCTATACATGTCAAATCTCTATTAAAAGTATATGATGGAATAACTTAAATTTTAAGTAACTAGAATGAGAAAAATTCATTCATTTATTACTTTTTGATGGGTTACAATGAATAGTTTCTTCTTTTTTTTGTAGCTTGGGATAGAGATTAAGAAAGATTAGTCAAATGATTTAACCATAATTATCCAAATGAGAACTTTAAAAAAATGGTAATACAGCCAAAAAACTCTCTTTCTTGTTGTTCTTCTTTCTTCTTCTTTCCTCTTCTTGTAGTTGTTCATCTTTTTCTTGAAATTCAAAAGCTTCTATCACATCAAAGCACAGCACACAGCCATGGCTGAAACAACTTTTTTCCCCCTAGTACCCACTACACTTTCATCTCTCTTTTTTGCTCTGGTCCCAGCATTTCTTCAAGCCCTATAATTTTTCTCCACCCAATTAAACAAAAATTAAAATTAAAAAAAAAAAAAAAATTGCTTTGAATCATTGTAAGAAAGCAGAAGAATAACAAAAAATAATTTTCAAGAAATACTAAAAAAATGAGGCAAATGAATATTAATATAGTCTTCTTTTTAGCTAATTTAAACAAAAATTGAGATAATACAATTCAAACCGATGATTTGTTCGACATATATATTTTTTTAATTGACGAGATTAATAAGGGTGTCGAAATTGTAACACTTTGATTAAGAGTTGTACTTTATGTTAGTTAAGCTCAACTTTAGTTGACCTCATTATCATAGTTGAACAAACCCTTATATCGGTTGAGATAACTTATACATCAAATTGTACTCGATTACCGTAAGCACTATGTTAACTAGTTATTGCTCTTATTACATGTTCGCTTATCAAATATCGGAGACAACTTTCCTTTTCACTCACATCTTGAAATTAACTTAACATGAACATGACCATTAAAAGTTTTTCATGATATATAGCTTATTAATTTTTTTGATAATTGTATGAATAAAGTATTTTAAATTTTACATTTTAGGGTATTATGTAAAAATTAGTATATATACACTATCAATAAATATTTGTACATGTTTTGTTTTGGTTCTTTTTTTCTCTTTCTCTAACCTTCTTTTTTGGATCCCATTTTCTCTCTCTCTTTAAATCAAAAGCCTTTATCTCTATATATAAGCCAGAAGTTTTACTGTTTTGATACATTGAAACCAGAAAGAAAAAAAAAAAATAATAATAATAAAGCATCTATCTTCTTCCTCCCATTTCTTTGCCTATTTCCCCTTCTCTCTCTCACTTCATTTCTAGGGTTTTCTAATTTACATTTTTCTAAACCATTTCTAGTCCCTTCTCAAAGCTTCATTTTTGTTTTTTTTTTTTTCTTTTTTTCTTCTAATTTCAATCATGTCAAGCTGCATCAACAATTCACAAGAACAACTCTGCTATATCCCCTGCAATTTTTGCAATATTGTTCTTGCGGTATATATATATATATATATTGCTCTTTAATTTCATCCACTCAAAATGAAATATAATTTATTTCTTAACATTCATCTTTTCATTAAAGATCTGTTTTTTTTGTGGGTTCTTCTTATTTTTATTTTCCTTCTAATTTTTGGACTAAAGCAAGACCATTCTAGAGAGAAAGAGAGTTCTTTTGAACCCAAAAAACATTCCTTGCTTCTCTACTAGAAAAAATTGAGTGATTTTGTTTTGTTTTTTTCACTTTCCGCTCGATATGAATGTCTTAACCAGTTGAGTTATGTTCGAATTAGTTGCGAAAACAAAGGAAAAGAGTCGAGATCTTAACTTATATAACTAAGCATTGAAAACACTCAATTCTTGTGGAAATTCACAAGAAGAAAAGAAAACAAAAAATGGAAAGATCTAAAAACCCACTTTGGTGATGAGATCTTGAAACTTCTTTCTTTCTTTTTTTTCAATCTAGGGTTTAAATTTTGAAACTTTTGAGAGAATTAACATCTGGGTTGTTTTGAAATTTCCCTCTTTGATTAGAAAAATTAAATCTTTTAGTTTTGTTTGATCGAACAGGTGAGTGTTCCATGCAGCAATCTCTTTGACATCGTGACCGTCCGATGTGGTCACTGCAGCAATCTCTGGTCTGTTAACATGGCTGCTGCTTTCCAATCTCTCTCATGGCAAAATTCTCAGGTAATTTTTTCTCCTTATTTCAGCAAAGAGAACCCAAATGTCCGATAATTGTTAGATTTTTATTTATTTACTGAAATTCCAACAAGGGTCAACGGAGTTAAGAAAACCCTAGACGGCGGCGGAAGTGTATTCGACGGTGGCGGTGAGGGCGGCGGCCGCCATAAGGCATAATTTATTTAATGAATGTTTTATTTGTGTAGGTGTGTAAGGGGGAATGAGAGAGGTAGGCGTTTTTCTTGTCTTAGGCTTTGTTGCTAACACCAAGAAAGAAAATTGTTGCTAAGACCAAGGAAAGAAAAAGTTTCAAACTTTGAGGCAATTTTTTTTTTTAAATTTTGGGTTTGATTTGATTGATTTGTTGTTGGTTTTAGGGTTGTTTTCTTAGGTTCAATCTTTCATGTCTTTTCCAAATCTTTTGTCTTTTACTGTTGTTAAGATGAACTGGTTTATTATTATTATTATTATTATTATTTATTTATTTTATTTTTTATTTTTTTTTACCAAATTCTCACCCACCTTTTCTATTTTCTACTCAATTTCAATTTCTCTATTTTTCTCTTTTGAAACAAAAATATTGCATAAAAAAATAGTTTATATGAATCTTTCTCATCTCTTGAATAATTTGTTTGTCTTTCTTTGAAATGGTTTTAAAATATAACCTCAAAGTTTCAGAAAGCTGATGATTAGCTTATGATTTTGAATATAACTCTCTCTCTCTATAACATTCTTAGCTTAATCATTCTCTAAGTTAGCTTTTTGTTCTTAAAAAACCCAAATCAGATGTTTTTATTTTGTTTATTTGTTTTTTTTTTTAATTTGGTGTGTTTGAAGAAATAGAATGTTTTTATTTATGGGTGACTAACTCATTTTATATATAATTTTTATTTTCTTCTTAACTATATTTCATTTACGTCATACTTATTATTTTATTTTTTTAATAATTATTCTCTTCACCTTAATTACAAGTAATAATCTTTTCATAATCATTCTCTTTTTACTCGAAAACAAATAATTATTTGGTATAAAACATTTAGAGTTGAATTATTTTTCTTTCTTTAGTTCAATTATCATGGATAGAGAGATTCGAATTCAAGACCACTAAGTTAATGTTCACGGGCATGAATCTCAGTCAATTAATTAAAGATAATTAACTTTCATTCTCCCTCATTACCTTATCTGTTTTTCTGCCTGAAAAAATAGCTTAATTATGAATCTCTCTAACCATATAATTAAATTTTCATCAATCTAAATTATATTACTTGTTTTCCTTTTGTTGAATGACCAGCTTAATTGAGTTTCTTATAGATATAGATTTGTCTCTCTAAAAACAAATTAGCTTAATTATTAAACTCTCTAATTATTAATATTTCATCTCTCTCTAAATCTATTTTTTTTCCCTATCTCTAAAAAAAAAAAAAAAAAAAAAAAAAATCAAAACTTTAGGCTTCAAGCCACAATGGTAATGCAGCTGATTACAGAGTTGAATTGGGCTCATCATCAAAAAGCAACAACAAAATGAAAATGAGGGCTCCAATTAAAAACCCTACAAATAATGATCAAAGGGTCATCAATCGACGTAAGCTCTTACTAAATTTTATAATAAAATAATAAACAATATATAAATTTTTTTTAATTAAATTCATAATATTTTTCTTAATTATTATAAAGAATAAATGTCACCTGAGTTGTTATTTTCTTTTTTCAGCTCCCGAGAAGAGGCAGAGAGTACCTTCTGCAGATAATCAGTTTATAAAGGAGGAAAAAATTAAACTTTTTTTTTTTTTTTTTTTTTTTTTTTTTTTTTTAATAATCTTTTTGAAGGGTTGATTAAATTCTCCTTTTACTTTTGAATGCTGACAAAATTATCTAAAATTCAGAGAGGAAATCCAGAGGATTAAAGCAAATAATCCAGATATTACCCACAGGGAAGCATTCAGTACTGCTGCAAAAAATGTAAGCGTTACATCCAATGTTTCTTCTCATTTTTTATTTAGTTTGAAATTTAATAATTCGATTTAAATTTGTTTTTAACAATGAGAGTGAGATAAGCAATTGATTAGACAAAAAAAAAAAAAAAACTACATCTATGCACTTAATTCGTCTATTATTCATAAATGACATGAATTATTTTTTATGTTTTATCGAATCACAAGGATTAAACTTTATTTTTTTCAAGCCAAATGGACTAAATTCTGTATTTATCATAATTACAAGTACTAAATTCTATATTTCACAATAACATAAGAACTAAAATCTAGATTTTTAAATCATAAAAACTAAATTCTAACTTTGTTGAAACTACGTGGACGAAATCGATTATTTACCCTTTTAATAACTACTTTTAGGTAATGTAATTTCAATACAATTAGTCATGTTTGGCTAGGGTCGGAAGGAAGGAAAAAGAAGAGAAAGGAAAAATTAGGGGAAGGGATAAAGAAAAAGAAGGGTAAGAGTAAATTAGTTAATCTTAACTTATAACCAAACGATGGAAAGAGAACTTTTCATTTCTATTTCCTTCCGACGACACCAAATATGCCCTATGTTTGGAGTTTATTTTATGGAAATTAGTTTGATAATAATAATTTTAACTATTTTTTTAATTTGTTTTGGTTTATATGAAAGAAGTGTTTTGTTTGTTTATCAGAAAATATGAAAATCTTTTGGGTATTGACTTGCTTAACTCTGAAATGGCAGTGGGCACATTTCCCACACATTCACTTTGGCCTCATGCTGGAAACCAACAATCTGCAGACTAAGAATGATGTAAGTTCATATCATAACTAAATAGTTAAGCCCCTCTCCAATTTATAATCTCTCCGTTACTATATCATACATAATGTCATTAAAACTTTGTGTTTTGATCGATGTAGTTGTCTTGCCTTGTTTTTTTTTAACTCAACAACCGGATCGATAAATGATCAAACTTACGATATTTTTTATTCATAGACACGTATTAATGCAATGCTCGGGTTAACAACTGATGCGAATTTGAATTTTGTTTTTACCTTGTAATAATAGAGGTTAATTAATTTATTTATTTTATTTGTTTTACTTTATACATCCAATAGCTTTAAGCTAGGAGCTAGCTAGGCAGTCACATGGTAACTTAGTTGGGATTATTTAGCAATAAAATATAAAAGATAATGTTGGTATTGAATTAAAATTTTAAATAATCTTCTAGTAAGAACAATATTATGTTTGAAGTTTCATTTACTAAATGGTTATTCATATATGTTTTAATTTTTTATAATTTAATTTAATTACTTTCTTCACCTTTGATGGGGAAATTTCAAAATTTTGGAATTGTGAGAAATTGCTTTCAAAATTTATGAGTGGGGTTTTGACTTGGGGTTTTTATTGCTTGACAGGGATCTGAGAAGCATCTTATGTCAGTGCCAGGGGTGCACTATTGATTGAAGAAATGATGATGATGATCATCATCCTTCTAAAATCACTTGAAAAATTGGACAAAATTATTTAACACCCCCTCCATGCATATGTTTCCTTTCATTTCATTTCCTTTCTATGTGCAATTAGTTTATTTTATTATTAGGGAAATGTGTTTGCTTCAAATATTATATAATTACTAAACTTTGCCCCCCTTCCCTTTATTACTTATGTATCTCATTTTATTATGTATGTATCCCCATTTCACTTGGGGAAGTAAGTTAATTAATGGAATATCATACTTCAATATATTGATTTCTTTATCCATATATATTTGAATTGAGTTAATTAATGGAATATCATATTTCAATATGTTCATTTCTTTATCCATGTATATATATTTGAATTTGAGTGATCACAACTAAGAATTTGAAGTTTTTTTTGGAATGGAATCTTTACCCTTTTGATTCATAGGGTATATGTTGATGTTGTTGAACGCTATTTTTTTTATAGGTACGTAAGAATTTGAACATCTTTTAACAAAGTAAATAAAGATGAATTTATATCCCGATTATTACCCATTACTTAAAATGATTAAGAAGAATTAAAAAAGAATTTCTTACAAAAAAATAAAAAATAATAATCTTATCGGTTATTTATAGCCAATTTTATAAGTATGAGACATTTATCATATCAAAATAGTCGATTTTACTCGTAAATTTATCCAAACACATCTTTGACTCCCTAACTTTTTCTTACAATTGTGTTCAAAATCTTTAGCTTTTTACATTACAAAGTATGAACCTTCTAGTTCCTTTTGTTTTTTTTTTTTTTTTTTTTTTTTGATAGTTCCCTTTCTCCTAGTAGTTAAACACACTATATTGGGCGGGTCAATTTTAGTTCTTTGATATATGATACTTCTTCACATGAAAAATTTTGAAACAAGAGAGGATTTAAAAACAAATAAGTCAATTTTTGGTCAAGACAAATACAACTCAACTTGTTTATAGCATGAGTAGCAAAATAAATAAATAAATAAGATCCAATCAATTTTATTGGTAGTTAAAAAGTTGAAACCAAGTTCAATTAACTGAAATGGATATAGCTCCAAACAAGTTAAACTGATTGAAAACAATAAGTAAGATTGATTGAAATAATATTTTCTTTTTATTTTTTTTTATATGTTTGTGACATTTCTTAAAAAAATACTATAAATAAAATAGAAAGTTAAATTATGCATAATTTGCTATATACATGATCCCATCATTTATTATTAAATTAAAAAAAAATCTAATGTTTGATGCAAAATCGACCGACAAAAAACCCAAAAATGTTAAATTTTAAAGTTTAAGTGATGTAATTTTTTCTTTTTTTTTTTTTTTTGGCTTATATATGTGGTTGGATTGGAGCATATTTTATGTATTTTATTTTGACTTTTTTCTACATTTTGGGTTAAAAGAACAAAATATGGCCAAAATTCGTGTATATATATTTGCTTAAGTCCCACATCGCTAAGTTAGAGAAAAGAGTTTGAGTATATAAGAGACGGAAAATTCCTCTATTGATATGAAACATTTTTGGTGATGCCAAAAAATAACCCCATGAAGGGTATTTCAATATAATTTTGGACGGTTTTGATACATTTGAAATTTGATAACATAATTTTTCATTCATAAAATTTAATAAATATAGTTATTTGTAATTAGTGATCATTATTAATTAATTAGGAATTGTCCCTCATCGAAAAAATTAGAAAATATTCAAGTATTTATAAGATAAGGTATATTACTTCTTTCATAGTTAATTGATTTTGAGATATATTTTTTTTTTTAAAAAAGATACCAATATATTTCTTGCAGCAATTGGCAATGCTAACAATAATTTCATCCAAACCTCCACTTTGGATTTGTGTTTGTGAGCATGGTTGAAGATGCGACTGTTCCTCTCCGTCCATATACTCCAATAATAAGCACCCACCAAGTTTGCAATTAGGACTCTCTTCTTAGTATAGTACACCAATTTTGGTGCAGCAATAAGATTAGGAAGTCTTCTTTGAAGAATTTCCGCCGTGTTGAGAGCACCATACAAAAGAGTCCAAAGCATCAATTTAAGATATCTGCCAAGGAGATTTTTTGCTGCTCCATTGACTTCTCAAAGGGAGGCCCTTGCTGTTTCTACTGTCATATTTAGCTATAATGATAGATTTCTACAACGCATTATTACCATGAAAAAACCTCCGAACCTATTTCAAGATTTAAGATAGATGCTCGTACTTTTGAATATGATATCAGAGCCCAGTAAACTCAAATGGCTATCCAGTCCAATAAAAATAAAATTGAGATCTGATTCAAAATTGGTAAATTCAAAAGAGACACTATTTTGAGGGGGCGTGTTAAGAAATTATACCATATTGGAAAAGTGCGAAAATATTAAAGTATTTATAAGATAAGGTAAAGTATTACTCCTCTCATTATCAATTGGTTTTGAGATAGATACTCACACTTTCTAATAATCATTAACAAATCAAATACATGCAATTAGTCTTCATACATTGTTTTATTATAGATACGAATAAGTTAGTGCTCTTGTTAGTTGTAGTCTTTTATATTTTATTGACAATAAAACAACTAATTGAATCAAGGTGCTCTTGTTAGTTGTAGAATTTTGGTAGTAATCTATTTTAACACTACATCACGGATTGAATCTCTCATTTATTCGAGAGTATTTATGTTCAAGGGTTTGTGGTCTTCCTCCCAATTTGTATTCAAAAAAGAAAAAAAAAACTCAAGTTGCCAAATTAAAAATGGTGCATTAAATAACAACTCATTTATATGCAATTTTTTTTTTAGTACAAGTTGGGGGAGGAGGACAACAAACTCTACATAGAGAATGCTACGAAGACCCGAACCACTATCGAGTGAATGCTAATGTATCGCTAGTAATATTAATTGTCACATAGAAATATTTAATATCAACTATTTAGAAAGCTTATATACTACCATAAGGATTGAATTAACTTTGAACCAAACTTATAATTTAACATATGATATAAAATAACAATCGAATAGAACATACACATGCACATACCGGGAAATGCCATTATTGGTATATAGTGTAAGTTTGTTTTGTATTGCTATAGTGAATCCATTGGGGGCAAAACAAAGGTTATATATATTTTGCACAGTAACTCAGTGATATTAGTATTGATTCGATGAGTTCAAATTTCTACCGCCACTTTTTAATCAATATATATACCCCTTATATAAATTTTTGTTTTAAAGGAAAGTGAGCTTATTGGTAAAGGTCAATAATTAGAAAGGGCAAAAAGAAAACTTTGATGCATGACAAAAATATTCATATCACTGCCCCCATTCAGTTTCCTTTTGCCTTTTGTATGCTTTTAATGCAATGAGGGAAGCAAATAGGCGCACATATATATAAATTTTGAATCATGTTCTATGATGCTCATATCCAAATTGATCATACCATATCACAGGTTGCTTTGAATTGTATATACAAATTTATTATAATGTGCATACATTGGATGAAGAAATAAGTTCACAATAATTAGAGATATCTAATTATGTTCAAAATTATTAGTTATAAATTCACGTTGGTTCCTCGTATCAATTCCATGTGTTATAACTTTAATCAATACGAAAGAAATAAATAGCCTCTAATTACATTCATATTTTGAGACTTGTCATTCACATATTTCAAACATGAAGAACAAACAACATTTTATCCATTCGAAGAGATTTATCTTATTCATAAAGTCTATTAAATATTGTATAGTTCTAATTCTGGAAAAAGACATTGAGAAGCTACTAAATGGATAATACGATATTTAAAAGGTAATGTAAGTTATGAACTGGTATATAATACACCAATAAATACCATACTAATCTGTATGACTTTATAGATTCTGATTATGTGTAAGAGATTTTTACAGAAGAAAGTTTTTATCAGAATATGTCTTTTATTTGGTGGAAATGTGCTAGTTGGCTGAAAGTTGGTGGAAATGTGCTAAGTTGGAAAGTTAACCTTTAATTAGCTGTTGCATTATCCACAACATATAAGCTGAATTTATAACTCTCTCTAAAGTAATCTGAGGAAGGATTGTAATTGAAGGGTCTTCTCTAAGACTTAGGACAATCAAGATTTAGTGAATATATATTGTGACAACCAGAATACAATATATTTATCAAAAAACAAAAATTCTACAACAGGACAAAGCATGAAGACAATAAATATCGTTTATCAAAGATCATATACAAAAAAGTTTGTATTGAAGTATGTAAATACCCCGTAATCACGTTTTTCATAATCATCTTTTTATTCTCTTTTTAACTATGTTTTATTTTTCTCAATACAACTTTTTATCCTTTCCGTAACTAATTTGCAATCACGCTATAATCATTATTTTATTTTCATATTTATCATTCCCTTCACCTCAAACAGAGTGAATCATTTTTTCCATTATAATTCACTTCATCCTAAACACATATAATCATTCATTTTCTCATTATCTTTGTAATTCTCATTCCTCCCATAATCATTCTCATCCTTACTCCTCAAACACACCTAAAGTGAATAATCAAAGTCACATATAATATCCCTAGCCACATAATGCTATAATATTTATACAATTTTAATGTCAAATAGAAAACTCAAAGCATTGTGTATAACTGATCTTTTTTGCAATAATGGAATTTTCTATGCATTTGATCTTCAAATCAGCAAACAAGTGGGACTTTAGCAGCAGCATCATATGCTTTATTAAGCTTGCCTGGAATCCAAAAGGTGAATAATTGAAGGCATCCCTGCAAGAAATCAATGGATATAAAGCATTGTGAATGTGTGTGTGTGTATATTTTAATTTAACTTTACAGGCATCCGTTAATTTCAATTTAAGAAGTATGAGTGTTTCGGGGGATCAATGAGGTTGAGAATCCTATTTAAAAGAGACTTCTTAATACTTATAATATAGATAGACTACTTTTTTTTTTTTTTTTTATTATTATTGATTAACTTTAAAATTGATGGTTTTATTATCTAATATATTATTATAGTTCATTAAACACATGAATATTTGGGCTTGTTGATGCCAAAAAATAATCAACTGGATCAACGGTACAAGTTGTTACCGAGGACGAATTTTCCTGCAAAACAACGAAAATTAGGCACACCGATGTGGTGTGAGCCACATGGCTCTGATGCCTAAGTCAGTAATGTACTTTGAGAGAGTTTAGAGAGAGCTTAGGATTAGCTTACAAGGATTTATGTGCATATTTCATCTTAACCCTACTCGAATTCAAATGGAGGATGACTTGACTTTTTATAGCAGTCGGGCTCGTAACTACTGCACCTCACTTAATGATGGCTTAATGGTCATCAATTTGTAATGTCTGTCATTAAGCCGGGAATTGAATACCGACGTAACGTCTCACAATTACACTTGAGAGGTCTAACGGTCTTGTGTCGGGGATTACTTGGACTAGGCCAACCTTTGTAGGTCCTCACTTCCACGAGCGACCCCTTAAGGGTGTGGGCTTTCTCGGTGTAACTCCAAGACATTACCCTTTAGGGGTGCAACGACCTAGGATGTTACTTGGACTCAGTCGACTCTTAAGGGAGCCCTGACCTCCACCGCTTTCCCCTTTTAGGGGGTGTTCACCTTTGACCGTCCCCTCAGGGATCAGCTTTGGACTCGGTTAAACATGACCTCCATGGCTTGCCTCCTTAGGGGGGGTGTTCACCTTTGGTGTAACTCCTGGCCGTTATCGGCGAATCCAGTTCTCACTTGGACTCGGCCGGCTCTTAGGGAGCTTTGACCTCCAAGGCTTTCCCTTCTTATAGGATATTTACCTTCAGTCGTTCCCACACGGATCGGTTTTGGACTTTGTCAAGAATGACCTCCATGGCTTGCCCCCTTTAAGGAGACTATTCACTTTCAGCGTAACTCCTGATCGTTATCAGCGGATCCAGTCGTCACTTGGACTCGGTCGACTCCTAAGGGAGTTCTAACCTCCACGACTTTACCCATAACGGGTGTTCGCATTCTTTGGTAGACCGCGATAAGATCGAGGTTGCAAGGGTCGACCCCTAGAGGGTCGAGGCCGTCCTTGGCCGACCCATAGGGGGTCCTGACCTATTTTAAGCTGATCCTTAGAGGGTCAAGGCTGCAAGGCCTTCCTTGGCCGACCCCTAGGGGATCTTGACCTATTTTAAGTTGATCCTTACAGGGTCAAGGCTGCAAGGCCTTCCTTGGCCTACCCCCGGGAGAAGTCGGGGTAGTTTGGCCAACCCCCGGGGGGTCAAGACCTTCCTTAGCAAAACCTCCTACGGTTATGGCCACCCTTTGGCCGACCCCCTAGGGGTTGTGGCCTCTCTTGGCCTACCCTGGGGGTCTTTTGGCACCCTTTAGCAGACCCCCAGGGACTCTCGACATCCTTTGACCGACCTCTGGGGTCTTCCAGCACCCTTTGGTCTACCACCAGAGACTTCTGACTTTCTTTGACCGACCCATGGGGTCTTTCGGCACCCTTTAGTCAACCTCGGGGACTCCCGATATTATTTGGCCGACCTTTGGGGTCTTCTGGCACCCTTTGACCGACACCCAGGGACTCCCAGCATCCTTTGGCCGACCGTATAGGTCTTTTGGCACCCTTTTGGTCGACCTTCTAGGTCTTCCGACACCCTTTTACCGACCCCGGGGACTCTTGACATCCTTTGGCCGACCTTTGGGGGTCCTGTCTTTGTTCGAGTATTCCGATATATTAAAGCCTATAATAGTGCTCAATAAAAAAAAATCAAATCGAGATCGAATTTCTAATCAAAAGGAGGCACCATTTTGAAAAGATATGTTGTCAATATTATAAAGATAGAGAGATATCTAAGCATTTATAAGACATGTGAATTGCTCAAGTAACAACATTAAGGATGGTAGACACGAATCACAAATTGAGTATACGATAGTACATCTCTAATGTGTCAGATGAGCTATGTGTTACGGTCGATCTCTTCGACACGTGCGGCGCCATGATCTCACGCTCGTTATGGCCAACCTTAGAGGAGAACTCAAGCCCTAAACTCGGATCGCCCATACTTTGTTGCAAGTCGGGACATTATGCGAGGTTCACCAAGCCTCGACTATACTTCTTCGAACACGCAGCAGAATTATCTTGGTTATGCTTATATGCTTGTACACGCATTCGTTCGGCCTACGAGAATCCAACACAAGAGGGGGGTGCCCACTCCGATATACGTTGCAACCTATATCCATGGGTAAGGACACATCGTCGGCACACCCGTGCCGTCTGACACTGTTCCCGAATTTTCATTCTGGAAGGAAGCTGCCCAAGACACTCGTCTTGCAAGCACTCGCCCACACCACGACACATGCATGTGTCATGGGTAGCTCACTTAGACCACAGGGCCCAGAGATGGTGGAGAGCTGACAACATGCCTCCCATATAGTACATTCTGAACCTTTTTCAGTCTCCCACTAATGCATGACTTTTTGGATAGGAATCATATGACAACGTGAAGTGTCCATCGAGTGTTTGATTGATACCAAACTTGGCAAGCTTACATCTTAGCTTCATACCAACTTAACTCTAGAGCTGCTCGACAAAACTTCATCTCGAGTCTTAACATCGTCGGGATGGCTCGGGGCCCCATCATGCCCCCACTAAACCTTGACACTGACACATTGACACCAATATCGTGGTTTTGCTTCTTGATGCATACAGCTGACACTATTGAACACTCTTCTTGGTGTAATAGATGATGTACCGTCCTCCTCGATCACATCATGACTTGTCAAGATGTGGATCGTCAGAACATAATCTATGACTCTGACACCATGCTCACTTTGGCTCCATTCAAACTTCATTGTATTCTAATTCGTTATTCTCAATGAATATTCTCACTTTTAATAAGTTGTGATGTAATAATACAATAACATGCGACATTAATGATGAATAATGTTACATTTGGTGTGCATGTGGCCAAACATGTTAGCGCCTTGTTTTTTGGGTTCAACAAATGTTAGTTCTAATTAACTACAAAGATCATTAGGATTGTTAAGGTAGGGCGTACTAGTATGTTTTATTTTATTTTAACTTTTAGTTACGAGCGAGTCTCAATCAAATATATGTAAGAAGCATGTATGGAAGCAATGAGGGATAGGAAAACAAATTAAACAGAAAAATTAAAGTTGTAATTTGAGAAGAGAAAGTGTATTGAGAAATTTAATTGGAGAACCCACTCATTTATTTTAATTTTCAACATATAGTAGTTACAACAACAAGGTCTAAAAATAAATTGCACAACTCCTGTGAATAAAGATCAGCGTCAATCCCAAACCGAAAACTAGGACACAATAAAATAAAATAAATACAGATTTTAAATAAAATCAGAATTAATAATAATTAATTACATCCTCATTGTTAAACTGAACAAAGAAAAAAACAAACAAACATGTATGGCATGTCATGTCATGTCATGGTAACAACAAAAAATGATTAATATATTAGAAAAAAAATCATACAAACATTAAAATATAAATCAATTAACCATCATAAATTTTGCACAGAATTTGAAAAATTAGCTTCTAAATATTTGTTTTGGCTTATGAAATAATTGAAGTAAATATAAATATAAATTTTAAAAATAAAAAAACAAAATAATTATTATACACAGTTTTATAAATTCAATTTATAATAATCACCTGCTTAATAATTATTTCTTTTGACGAATGTTCCTTACCACTAAATATTATTATCAAACAATTTATTAACTCTGCACTTACATTGATTAGGACTTCGTAAATAGAAAAGAAGAAGAAAAAAAAAAAATAGTGCATCGTTATTGTACTTATATTTCAATTATCAAATTTGAATGAATCGATAGTTCAAAAACATGACACGTTCTAATTAAAAAGAACAATTCATATCCTTCGTAGATTTAGGAAGAGTGATCAAAAAGAGATGAATGATAAGGAAAAAAGAAAAGAAAAGAAAAAAAAAAAGAAAAAAAAAAGAAAAAGAAAAGGAGGGTGATTTTCTAACAAAGTAACAAATGATAGCTATTATCTTTGTTCATCTATGTTTGAACAAGAACATCAAATATATTTTTGTAGAATTGATAAAAAAAAAAAGGTATATATATATATAGAAAAGTTTTTTTTTTCTTTCAAAACCCAAAATTTCTTAAAGATCTCACATTCAATAGTGAATTTTACTAGCATTTATAAGATAGGTAGGTTACTTCTCTCATTACTAATTAATTTTGGGATGGATGTACACACTTTTAATATAGTATTGAAGATCATTGTGATGTGTTATGATACTATACGAATCACACAGATTTCACAAATAACAAAATTATTGTTAATCATGTTGTCGACCATATACACCGTCATAAGATGCAAAACATGCATCATACAAGTCACGCGGATTTTGGATTCGTCAAATAACCATATGACTTTGATATATGATAAACTTGAGAATTCATTTGAAGAAAGGCCTAAACCTTATGGCAAAATAAATAAATATATATATATATATAGCATACAATATCAAATCTTCAAACTCCTAACAAATCCTTAACAAAATATCATCTTAAATTCTAATATCTAATAATATTTAAATGCTCAATCATAATCAATCAAGATATATTTGGACGGTGGAATGAAAAGGGCATTGTTCGTCGATTTTCATCTCACAAATTACTAATTTATTCTACCGTACCCAAACATGATGTACTAATAAGATCTTAGGAAAGTAAACTGTAACATTTTATTTAATTTTATATTATTTAAAAAGAAAAACCCTTTTGTGAAATTGAGTAGTTGTTCCCAAGTTGGACCACAATCTCCATTCTAGGGCACCTGGAATTCCATTTTTAATTTGGCAGAGAATCACTTCATTGAAGCAGCATTATTAAAGGCATACCATATGCCTTTTGCAGATTGTATTAAAAATAAAATCCCCTCCTCTTCTATTTTTAATTCTTACTATTTAATTTACTAAATTCTATGTATAATATAAAGTTTTGATTTCGTATAAAGTTCGAATATTATAGCCTATCATCTCATTTTGTTTGTTAGATTTTCCTATCATGGATTTATTATTGAGTAATATTGCTTATGAACCACATTATTCTACCATTGCTATGAATTGACGAGTTTATAAAATAACCTTTCTATTTCTCTCAAAATAAATTATTACTATTTGATTTATTTGTATTTTGTTTTAGATTTAATATATATATATTTATTAGATGTTTGATTCATGTATTTCAAATATCTATTTTCTATAATATGCATTTTAAATAAAACATCATATCGTTGATACTTATGTCAGGATTTTTAGTACGTTTTTGAAAACGGTGAGGATTTTGTAAAATCAATCAATATTTCAGTCATGCTAAATTTCTAATTTCTTTCCTACAAAGACAATAAACTTTGTTTTTCTAAAAAATCACTCTTTTTTTATTTGTCAATTGTATATTTATTTTCTACCTCTTCACAATAACAATCTATTCATAGGTATTGTCATTCTCTTCTAAAATTGAAGATAATTAAACTTCATTATAGCCATAAATTAATTTATTATCTTCAGTAATAACTCTTGATCTTTCATCTGCAAATTGTTGGTTTTCATTTTTCAATTTTTTAATTTAAAACCCACCAAGAAAACCTTTTGTTTTTCATTTTTTTTTTTTTTTTTTTTGAATACAATCTCTCCTTATTTGGATTATTCCCTTAAGTAAACTAAACTGCCAAAATAGATTAACGCAATGATTTTGACATGTATTATTGATTAAAAATTTTATTTGAATTTCCCAATTAT
The DNA here is from genome assembly GCA_037832605.1 of Cyclanthera cordifolia. Classification (NCBI taxonomy): domain Eukaryota; kingdom Viridiplantae; phylum Streptophyta; class Magnoliopsida; order Cucurbitales; family Cucurbitaceae; genus Cyclanthera; species Cyclanthera cordifolia. The sequence goes on from JBBMEG010000020.1 coordinate 12,290,503, forward strand.
CAAATATATATATTTGGTTAATAAACTAAGAAAAAAAAAAAAAACTCAAAGTAATATCTACAAAATATATATATTTTGTTTCACGCTTGAAAAAAAAAGCCTTATTGAGTGGAAAAGAAAAGAAAGGTGAGATTTTTTTTTTTTTTTTTTTTTCCTCCTCCTTTTTTGATAAACAAGAAAAAGGAATGATTTTTAGCATTTGAAAAGGAGAGAAAAATAGTATAAAAGGGGTAATAAATAGAAAGAAATAAGAAAAAAGGGAGTGTTTGAGATCTCTGGTAATTGTTCAGACTGATATATCATAAAACATTTTCTGACACTTAGAATCTGAAATGTCAATTTCATACCTGTTTGGCATTCATTTCACTTCTTTCCCATTTACCAAATGTTTCTTTTTATACAGTATTTAGTTCTAGTCTTATTATTTTTTTTCCTAAGTTATCAGTTATTTATTTATTACTGTAACTTCTTTTTTTTATAATTACTCTAATAACCATCATTTTTAATATATTTAAAATAATTATTATTGTCATTACCCATCCAAACACTCAAATACTTGTGTATTAGGACTTAGTTTAAAGTTGACAGATAATTATTATGAAGGTACTTTTACACTACATTATCTAGCAGTGTTTAAATGCATACTTACATAAGTGATTAAAACGATAAATTATTAGAAATAATGATTTCAGTTAATAGCTTTGTTAGATGCATATATTTTTGAGTAGTTACATGATAAACGTTTGGATATAAACTTTTGTAATGAAGTAATTAAAAACAAATAATTAATTTGAATAGTCTATTTAAATTTAATTGTTAAAAGAGGATTTACACATTGAGATAGAGATTTAAACATGTGACCTCATGATTCTTAAGAGTACATGTACTCATGTCGCCAAACTATTATTATTATTTTTTTTGACATACTTATAATGACACCTTGAGGTGTTTGTTTGTAAAATTGTGGAGTGTTTATTTTGAGTGTTTAGAAATTAGAAGTTATTTTGAGTAATTATAAAGAATAAATTGTAATAATAGCTCGTTTGTATAAGATTTTTAAAGAGTGATTATAAAAACTCGTTTATAAAAACTATATAAACACTTAAAACAAACCTCCATTAAAATCTACGTTGAAAGTTTGATTTTCTGTGCCACTGTTTTATAAATATAATTTAAATTATTTTTTGTCTTGCTTGGCAAATTGCCCTATAGATTTCCAAATAAAAGAGATACACGTAACACACCCACACCTATAATAAACTACATAGATTTCCAAATTTCACTCGTGTGAAGAAAAAAAAAATTAATAAAATAGAATAACTGGTTTTTCTATATCAATTCTAACTCGTTTAAACTTTAGAGATGATAATAAAATCTCTTGTTCAAAACTTGATTTTATTTTATTTTATATACAAAAAATTGTAGAGAAAACTGCAGTAAACAAATAAGCAAAACAATTGGATTTTAAAGTGATGATTTATTTGAGCTTTACGTTGGCCTTTAAATAGGTTACATCAACAATAAATCCTAAATATCTGCTTGAAATAACAGTAAAAGAAAATCCACCAAAATATATCTCTTACAACCAAAAATATCTCTAACTATCTATAGAATAGGTCTTTTATTGACTAAACCAAAAAACTAACAATCTCTCCCTTGAACTTATTCTTCTACTCAAGAATCAGTTCAAAAATGAATTATCTGTGCACATGCCCAGTTCTTGACGTAGCTTTTGGAAAGCTTCTAGTTTGAGAGGTTTTGTCATCAGGTCTGCAAGTTGATCTTTGGTGCCACAAAACTATAAATTAACCATGCCTTCCTTAACAAGATCTCTAAGAAAATGAAATCTCACTCTTATATGCTTAGATCGCCCATGCAAAACAGGGTTCTTAGACAGTTTAATGGTCGAGCCATTGTCACACATTAAAATTGTATCTTGTTCCTGAGAATGACCAATTTCTTTCAGAATCCTTTTCATCCAAATGGCCTGGCAAGCGCAGACAGTCGGCTGCTATAAATTCAGCATCTGTGGTTGATAAGGTAACTATAGGCTGCTTGCGAGAAGACCATGCTACAGCTCCTCCACTCATCTGAAATACATAGCCTGAAGTGCTCTAATTGCTATCAGACATGTCACCAGCATAATCGCTATCCGTAAATCCGACTAAGTCACTGGCACCACCTCTTTTGTAGAATACTCCATAATTAACAGTACCTTTCAAGTACCTTAGTACTCTTTTGACTACAGCAAGATGAAGCTGAGTAGGATAGGCCATAAAACGACTAATTCGACTTACAACTAACATAAGATCGGGTCGTGTAGCTGTGAGGTACATTAAGCTTCCCACCATTTGCTTAAACTGAGTTGCATCCACTTTCACCCCTTCTTCATCTCTGCCAATTTTCTATCCGGGAATGATAGGATTGCATACTGAGTTATGATTCTCCATCCCAAAACGTCTTAAAATTTCACCAGCATACTTTCTTTGGCATATAAATATGACAATGTCTTTTTGGACAATCTCAATACCAAGGAAAAACCTCATCTGCCCTAAATCTGTCATATCAAACTCCTTTTCCATGGAACTTTTAAAATCAGCTACTAATTTTTCATCATCACCGGTGAATAACAGATCATCAACATAAATACTCACAATTAAAATTTTACCTCCCTTTCTTTGATAAATAGAGTTTTCTCATTAGAACTGCTTTTGAATCCTTCTTTGATAAAATAAGACTCTATTCTACTAAACCAGGCTCTAGGTGCCTGTTTTAATCTATAAAGAGCTTTCTGCAGTTTGTACACCATTTGTTCACTCCCTTTCTTCTTGTAACCTTTTGGGTGCTCAATAAAAACGTCTCCATCCAGTTCTCCATGTAAAAAGGCTGATTTAACATCTAATTGATATAATTTCCAGCCTTTTTGAGCTGCAACAGCAATAATCATCCTAACTGTATCCTTTCTGGCCACCGGTGCAAAAAGCTCTGTATAATCAATTCCATACTGCTGGGTGTACCCTTTTACCACCAGCCTTGCTTTGTATTTTTCGACTTCTCCAAACACATTTAATTTTGTTTTGTAAATCCATTCACGCCAATTTTCTTTGCTCCAACTGGTAAATCCATCAAACACCAAGTGTGTTTTTTCTCAATGGATTTAATTTCTTCATCCATGGCCACCCTCCATTTTTTTACTTTTGACAGCTTCCTCAAAATCTGTTGGATCTGAAATCATTAAATAAGCCATCACATTAGCTCCATCCTCCTCAGACAAGCCCTCACCTGAAACATAATCTATTAATCGTATAAGAGGACGTCGAGTTCTGTCCTCCCTTACTACCAAATCTTTTGCAGCATGACTACCCCTTGTTTGTGAGTTTACATCAGGTTCATCTTCAATTTCATCTTCCCCAACTATGTTCTCCTCTTCCCTTTCAATGACTATGATGTCGTCATCCCATTTTTATTCGACATGTCGTTCTTCTTGATAATTTGTTTTCCAATTACATGCACGATCTTCTTCGAAAAACACATCTCGGCTTACAATAATTGTCTTTGTAATGGGATCAAACATTCTGTATCCATTAGATTCATTGCTAAATCCAAAAAATACACATTTCGTACTTTTATCTTCAAGCTTGGTTCTCTTTGCATCTGGAATATGCACATGACCCACGCACCCAAACACTCTGAAGTATTCAACTGAAGGCTTCTTTCCACTCCAAGCTTCCTCTGGAGTCTTATCTTTTACAGTTAAAGTAGGCGATCGATTCAAAATATGGATTGTCCACCGTACTGCTTCTGGCCAGAAAACTTTAGGTATTTTCTTCTCTGTCAGCATTGCTCTCACCAAATTCATCACCGTACGATTCTTACGCTCAGCTACTCCGTTTTGTTGTGGAGTATAGGTTGTGGTCAGTTGTCGTTTCACACCTTATTGTTTGCAAAAATCATTGAATTCTGCAGAATTGAACTCGTCGCCCCTGCCTGTTCTCAAGCATTTAATTGGTAAACCAATTTCTTTTTCCACAAGCATTTTGAAACATTTAAAGTGATAGAATGTTTCAGATTTTTCAACAAGAAAATAACTCCAAGCTTTTCTTGAAAAATCATCTATAAAGCATAACATGTACCTCTTATGGCTGCTTGAAACTGGTGTGATTGGTCCACAGAGATCAGCGTGAACCAGACCCAAATGCTCAGTTGCTCTCCATTGACTTTTCTTAGGAATTTGAGTCTGATGTTGTTTACCCTTCATACATACCTCGCAAGTGATACTTTGTGCTACAATTTGGGGCAAGCCAAGTACCATGTTCTCGTATTTCAAGGTGCTCAGGCCCTTGTAGCTGAGGTGTCCATAATGATGGTGCCATAAAATTGACTCATCCGTGTTTCCAACTTAAAGACATATTTCATTTTCAGTAGTAGATGATTCTCCCTGTAAGATAAACATTCGATTTGAACTCATCACAGATTCTGCCATTTTTCCTTTATGTGGATGGTAGAGGCTACACACCATATTTAAACAGAATTGCTACTCCCCTTTCTTGAAGCTGCCCGATACTTAGCAGATTATTTTTAAGTTCTGGAGCGCAATACACATCACTGATAGTGTAACAAACTCCCTGCAAAAATAATTTTACAACTCCTTTTCCAGTGACCTTGATTCTAGTGTTATTTCCAAGCTTGACCGAATGAGAGAAACTAGTGTCCAGGCTTGAAAACATTTCATGATTACCACACATATGA
>JBBMEG010000020.1:12322446-12332741 GCA_037832605.1 Cyclanthera cordifolia
CTTCAAATAAATAATGTCTTATTTATTTGAAGAGAAAAATAAATTTTATTGATATATTGCTAAAACTTAAAATATTATTATTTATTTTAATAAAATTAATATTTTGTCTCATTTTAAGGTTTAGACAGTGTAATATGCCTTCTGGAGTCAATTACAAACGTTATTCTCCACAATAAAAAGTTTATTGAACAAATATTTTCCAAGACTAATTTTTTTACCTTGAAAATATTGACCTAAAAAGATCAATTACATTAACTTTTTTTAACTTGGAAAGACTGATGGTAAAAAATAAAAAAACATTGTTATCGTATTTTATTCTATTTTGATTTCTATATGGATAAATGTCAAGATTTTAATAACTTAAAAATGGCCATTTTTTAGTATTTGTATAAATTTTAAATTTGATCATTATTTTTTTTTTAAATCATGTCATAAACTTAAGTCACTTGTTTTAAAATTGAAATTATTTTGATTTTTGTTTTTTATTGTTGAAATTTAAATCTATAACTACTACTTCAACGCATATAATTTTTATGGCTTTGATGTTTACATCCTATTTGTGTTTTTAAAAACAAAATTAAAATTTCAAAACTAAAAAAATAGCTCCCAAATACTTGTTTTGGTTTATGGAATTTAGTTATACTTACATAAAGAGAAGATGAAACCTGTGTAGAAAATTTAAGTAACTATAAGCTTAAATTTCAAAAACCAAAAACAAAAAATCAAATGGTTATCAAACAAGATAAATGTGAATTTTTCATAATTTAGAGATGAAAAACTAATATAAAATATTTTTTTTAAGGAAAATTAATAACTAACAACTATATATAGAGTCAAATTACAAGTATCATGAATCGATTTTGAGAATGAACAGCTAGGAAAAGAAAGATGACCCGAAAACTTTTATGTTATTAAATAGAGGGACAAACTCAAATTTTCTATTAAAGCATTAAACAAAGATTAGACATTACACTAACCTAATTGTGTACGACGTAACCACTATCTACAAAAAAAAACATTAATACCAAAACAGTTGACGATACATTAGTTTCATTGTTTTGTGGTAATCTAGTTTAACACTACGTCATGAGTTCGATTCCTAATGTTGTAAAATGTATATTTACATTCTTCGAAAATTTCCTAAAACATAATGATCAAAATGAAATTTTAACCTAAAAATTGATTAAAAATCATTCATTAATTATTGGGTTATCAACCATAACATTGATATGCCATGTTGTATCTTCTATTTACAAAAGCAACAAAAAGATAGCTAAATTATAAATGAATTAATTCTCTTGAGAAAGAATATATACAGTTGATATGAAAGAGCATAGTCTAATCTTAGAATTATTCAATACCAAACTTTAGAGTACAAAGTTTTTCATTCATTTCAATTTGATTTTACATCAATTTGAAAGGGTCCCTTTATGAAGCTAATTAAGTACAAAATGTCTCATCACTTTTAATGACCTCCAGAAGTCAAAGAACTACAACCTTCTCTTGATAACTTTCATTGAATATAGATGAAGAGATAAAATAAAGTTTTATTTTATTTTATTATTATTATTAGTGGATGAAGATTTTTTAATAACCCATTCAATTTTCTCATAAAATACTAAACCATGTCACCACCATGAGATGTAATTTTGCAGTTGAATTATGAGAATTTGATAGTGATGAATAACAATTGAGTTTGTCAACTTTGAACATGAACTAATTCATGTGATTCTTTATATGATATTTAACCAGTTGAATTCTTTTTCATTCACATAATCAATTTGAGTGCTCCACATACTACAACCAATAATCCTTAATTATTTTAAGTTACGCAATGTCTTAAAAACTTAAATACGAGTATTATAAATACTTCAACTAATCTCATACAACTATAACCCTAAACATTTATTTAGAGCAATATGCAGGTCGCTACCATAATATGAATCCATGGCCATAAAGCTATATAAAGCTACAATGTATACTTGTGCGGTGTGCCAATTGGTCAAGCTAATGTTGAATTTCCTTATCTAAACAGTGAGTTAGAACTTGAACAGCCTGAAATTCTTTATATATCTTTTTTTAAGATATATTCCTATAAAGAGATCATGATCATATATCAACCATTAAAAAAAAATTAAAACAAAGAACATTTTCGGTCATGGTAACTCAGATAGTACACATTTTGAGTCATAATATTTATGCCACCAGAAAATGGTTCCACCGAAAGGGTTAGTGGGACGTTGGTAGTAATCCAGTTCAATGCTACGTCACGGGTTCGATCCTGAAAATCAGTATTTAACTCTTATTTATTTGTGAGCAGTTATGCCCTCCAATGTAGAGTTTGTGATCTCCTCTCCTAATTTGTACTTGCAAAAAACAAAACAGAAAATGATTCCAATTCCTCCAACTTACATTCTCTATTATCAGGATGGCAGATAAAATTTCATATCAAAAGGTAGGGCCCATATCCTTTAAACAAGCGAGTATTCTCTGCTAAAAAAGAGTTTCAAGAAAAAAAAAGGGTCTTTTAATGGCACAACCACCAGACCAATAGACAATGGAGCTTGATTTTGTCTATTATTTGTTCATAACCATCCAACACTAAGTTGACAGCAATATCTCCACAAAGTCAAGCTCAGTATTAAGAATTCAAAAGAAGAGAGTTGCTGTAGGAGATTAATATCTATTCTTTTACATTAGTTACAATAAGTTAATCATCAACATTGCATCAAACCAACTGCAATGTTCATGCTTTGCAGAGAAGAAATGATGAAGAAAACTTCGATAGGTATGTATACTTACTATATATTAGCTGATGGTTGGAGGGGGCACACCATTTAGCTCGACGAATATTCAGCAGATTTTGGATTTTGGATTATTTCACACTTGATTCCTCCCCTAGAGATCTCAATGTACTCAATAGAAAAGGTTAGCAAACCAGGTGATGACGTTCTTTGCGTGTTAACTTATGCCGACTTGATTCCAAGTTAAGGCAGTAGCTGTTAAAATAAAAATCCAAAACAGAAAAGTAAAAACATGGTGTATACTGTATGCACAAGGTTGTTTTTCGATTGACCGGTTCAGTAATACATCCCTTCTTCTTCCCATTCTTCAACCAGAAAGTCTACCATTTCCTGTCAATTGAATCATGGTTACACATTCAAAGCAGAGGATTTGAACGTTTAGTCAACAAAAGAAAACGCCAGATCGAACAAAGAAGCGACTTACAGATAAAGGAATGCGCCGATGATAAGGTCTTTTACTTTCAAGCAAGAGTTCTTTAGTCATATACCAACTGCAACCAGAAATCAAGATATGGTAGGGACAAAAATTTTATAATTCAAAATTTGGAAACAACTAGATCAACAGGAAACTTGACTTTCCAAAATGCTTGTGTGCTTCTGCTAGAAAAAAAATAAAAAAATAAAAAATAAAAAATAAAAAAACTTCAACCTGATTTGTGATGACCCAAATTTTCAAACAACTAAAAAAAGTAATTAGCAAAAATGCAATAACTTGCTAGAAATATCAGGAAGAGAAGGACTGCATTTGCATTATAAGCACGCGAACATATTTAACAGCAAGATTCATGCCATGTTGTGTCAAGATTTGACTCACCTTAATCCTGGAAAATGATTTTTCTTGGTTCTTTTAGAAGGCTCACAATTTCCGACCCATCGGAGTCTGGTCTGAGTCCAAAGAACCAAACCTGCAAATTGGCATGCAAGCTTGTAACCAAATTTAATTTTTTATCGACACAAATGGACTCACTTTACCAGGCTAGAAAAGGTACAGAAGTAATGATACTAGTACTAAATCTATATTAAGAATGCACGTGCAAACAAAGGATAATCCCTTTTGCTTTCCGCGACAACAGTTAATAATAAGATCTGAACTTACCATGATTTACAAAGTCAGAATGATTACTCAAATTGTCGGCGCCACCTCGATGGTTAGAGATAAATGAGTTTTGTCGAGATTGAAGCGTAAACATCTCATCAAGATCACATGTGCTTGTACTCCAAAAGTCATCTGACATACTTGGCATCCGAGAATGGAGATTATTCCCAGGGATAGCAGGTGCAGGTTTAATGCCCCTACCAAAACAAACACATCCTCTGTTAGAAGCGTATTGAAAACTGAGGATAAAATAATTCCAGATCAGACAAGTAATAGTGTAAGCAATGAAAAGTACAAATGCATGAACATCGTGATAATGCCATTTCTAATTGTCTTCTCGTCGAATCAAGATAAGAATTCAGTACCATGGTTAAGCCTTGGGACTCCCATGAAGTTTGAAAGAAACAACTATGCAGATCATTGTCTAATATATAACGAAGGAAAATGAAACCTCAATGTCATGGACTCAGTAAATGACAAAAAAAAAAAGAAAGAAAAATTTGAGTATAACAATAGGAAATTGAAGGACTCGAACCTGCAATATCATGATCAAGGATACATGCCAATTACCACTAGGATATGACCAATTAGACAAACACGGAAAATTATAACTGAAAGGTGAACTAGTTTAGTCATTAGTGTATTGAGAAAGAAATACGATCAATCAGTTGATAAATAAATGATAAATGTATACAAAATGTTTGCTGCTTGCTACTCTTTGACCATCCAAAACTAACATTCTAAAATCCAGTATAACTCAATACTAAAGAGCTTAGTTTTGAAAGCAAGAATAGACTTCAATGATGAGTCCGATTACTAATCCACTCGATAAAACAGCTTTGAGCTCCTACCATTTACTTAGATATGGATTTAAAGTCCACATCTTCAATGGTTCAGAAAATTGCCAAGATGTAGAAAATTCTGGTTATAGTTTCGCTTGGATTATCATGGATTCAGTTTCCTATAATATCCCAAATTTTCACTCAAATATGTCCACTTCAAAAAATAATCTATTAACGTTGGCTAGAAAAAAGACATATTAGTAAGTGCTGATAACATGTCTAGTACAATGTGTTGAGGTTAAATCCATGGTAGAAAATTTGAACTATACTTCTCCTTTTCAGGGCCGAACACTTCTTTTTTTTTTTAACCGGGAAATCGATGTTTCACTGTATTATACTCGGGGTAATCATGTTCGTCCCTATGTCAAACACCGAGAGACATCAAAAAATCGAGACACGAGAGGTGTCTACAATTAATGTCACATGTCGATCTTGAACCTAAGTCCTTGGAGGGAGCACACCTTCAAAAACTCAAGCCTTCAACCACCGCGCCAGTCCTTGGGACCACGGCCGAACACTTACTACTAAGAATCAACTGGTATTTTTTTTACCTCTATGATTTCTCAATTGCAGATGAAGAAATCCTGTCTATGAATGAAACCTCCACATTAATAACATATCTCCAAAAAGAGTAATTCAAGCTCCTACCTATTCATTAGAGAAGATGAACCACTCCAAGAAGAAAATACCATCCTTCATTCAATCAGTTAAAACCAGTCATCTAAAACAGAAAATCCCAATTAGCAATACCAATCATAAGACAAATGTTTCATTGACCATACTGAAACAGGATCTGTTCTAGAGTTTGTACAAATGTTTCCTAAAGTTCTATTAAGACAAAAATGACATGAATCCATACAACTGCATCTACTCACTTAGCAACAGGGTCAAAAAAATCCTCCAAATGAACAAGTTTAATCAATTGCAGACATTCCAGAGCAGTATTTGAAGTTTCTACACGTTTCTATCAGGTCGCATATAATTGGTTCTCAATTTTCAAGCTAAATCTCTTGGATGATCAACAATTCTAAAACCTTAAGATGCTCGGAGAAAAGAAATAGGGTGAACAAGACAGAACGAAAGAACTTACCCCAAACAAGAGAGAAATCGATCGATCCAAACCGAAATCCAGCTCTCTCGCGTCACCATATTCGGCGAAAAATTAAACTACAAACAACAAAACATAGAAAGACGCCAAATTCGAAAAACCGAAATCGAAATCCCTAAAACTGGATGAAAAAGGATAAACAAGTTTTAAATTAGAAAGGATATTGTTGTGATTGTGACTTCCATTGAAGCATTACCGAATCCAATTTCGTATTGTTAATAATCCTAACCGTGTTCATAGTAGCATCTTCTTTTTCTTTTTTTTTCGTCTAAATTATTTATTTGTTTTTTCTTTAAACTTTATTTATTTGATAAATGTTGCAAAATTATCCCATATTTTGAGAGTTGTTAAAATACATGCCCAAACAAGTCATGTATAGACAATCAAATGAGGGTTATCTAGGCAAATAGTTTAAATAAATTAAAAAAAAAAATAAAAAAAAATATATATATATATATATATTAGAAAAATGAATACATTATTTAGAATGCATTTGGCTAAGTCCGAAAGAGGATGGAAGAAAAGTGAGGATAACTAGGTATTTGGTGGGAAGGAAAAGAAAAACAAGAATAAACAAAAAAAATATTTTCTTAATAAAATATTAATACTTTTATTTATCTTATTTCATAAAATAACAAGTCTTAAAAAAATAAAAACAACATTTTCTAAGTTTATTTCTATTTTATTTATTATTTATATGAAATTTTAAATTAGTTTAAATTAAATATAAAAATTGTAAATGATCAAAATGCAATTTTGTGTAACCCCGTCTTAACAAATTTGAACTTTATTTCATATCATTTATAATATAAATTAGATTTAGTAAATTTTGATTTCAAATGATTAAAAAAATTAAAATCTTTAATTTATTAAACAAACGATAATCAAAACGATTGAATGCATTCTAATAGTACATTGACATAAATAATTACAAATATTGAAAAGAAAATAAATAACATGATATATGTAAAAAACATATGGTAAATATTGAAAAGAAAATAACTACACATAAATAAGTTAAATAGACAAGTTGATAAATAATTTTATATTAAGTTTAAGGGTATAAGGTTAGCCGGTCATGATTGTTGATAAGTCGATCTTCAATTCCCTTTGGAGGATTTGAATGGTCTATTCCAAACTTCCAAGCTAACCCTCCTTGCTAACACCAAGTGCTTGGTCGGAAGAGGAAACTAAGAGAATTTTTGTGAGAGGTTTGGCAAAAAAAATGAGAGGAGAAATCTCAACTTAGAAGTTATTCTCAATATGAGATCGGGTGATAATAGAAAGCACACATATGCTCTATTAATAATGTTGCTTAGACATATAAATAGGAAAGAATAATATCTTTTAATATCTCATATTAAAAGATACCGGAGAATTATAATATTAAAATATTTATATAATAAATAGTTTCTCCTCCTTCCTTCTCTATTGACAAATTCAAAAATCACTCCATATCGGGGAACGATTTCCCCTTCCCATTGTTTTATTTCTCTTAATTGATATCTATCTAATAAATGTCATTCAAATAATACATCCAATATATTATTTTTCAAAAACTAAATGTCTAATTAAAATATCAAATATATATTAACTAACCATCTCTAAAAATAATCCAATAATTTTTATACAATTAATATATCCAATATACTAATTATTTCTCTTTAATTAAGTAATTATCAACTAATTATTTACTTAATTAATATATTCAATATATTAATTAATTATTTTTATTATTAATTAATTAATTTTAATGTTTATTGGATAAATATTAACTTATTAATATATAAAATATAATAATAACTCAGTTTAATTTTAAACTGATGTTTCACTTAATTATGTTCAACATAATTAACTGGTAAGTTTGAACACTTACCCTAAAATTTAAACGGTGTACTAGCAAATATGAGTATTTTGGCTTTTTGACTATTTATCTCAAATTAATTAATTTTAATTGATTAATTAATTAATATTTTGACAATAACAAACTCGATTTTTTTTTACTGATATTTTTGAAGTTTTGAAGGGTTTAATATGTATATAATGAAGAGACGATTCGAACACATTTTGAATCGTTCAAATCGAAGCTTAAATGAGGAAGATATGGACATTTGAAGTTTGGAAGAAAAATTAGCCAAATAGAAAAACAAGATTTTCCTTCCCTTATTGTTTCCTTTTACGACAAATCTCTTTCCATCCCATCTCTACTTATTCTCATCCATCCTTACATGTATCCTAAATCTAAAGGCCAAAATTTATCACATCTTCATCAAATCTCACTTGTTGATCATTTTGCCCTAAATCCAACCGTCTTCTTTTCTTTTCTCTTCCATAAATCTCTTCTCTCAAAATTGTGAATTAGAGATAGCATCATATCCATTCAATACAGCCCCTAAAAGTTTGATGAATCGGCGTATTACACATTTGGATGTATATTAAGGTGTGTGGGTACACCTTGGTTGTGAGAAAACTAAATTGGTTTAATCCTGAACCACTAAAAGGATTTGGGTTTCTCTTTCGCCTGAAAAAGAGAGTATATTGGTTTAATCCTGAACCCGTGAAAAGATTTAAGTTTCTCTTTAGCCTAGAAAAAAAAGAAGGTCGTGAAGGTTTGGTTCTCACCGATCACCAATAGAATCCCAATAAGGAGTCTTGGGGGTGGAGTAGGGATTTTCAAAACCACTCTAAAAACTTTGGTGTCTCTCTTTCTCTTAAATTTTATATTCCGATACTTCATTATTGCATCACATATTTACTTTATTGAGTGTTTTTAGTTAACAAAGTTTAAATTATAAGATTATTTTTAAAGAACTAAAAAATTAGCAAACCCTATTCACCCCCTCTTGCCTTTCGATCCTACAGAGGTAAGCTAGACCTATAGATTAAAAACTAAATGACCAGGGAGCCAATTCTTATTCATTAACATCGGGCTTATTCTACGAAGGGCTTGTAAAGAATTCTTTCACACTATATGACAAGTTATGTCCACGAATATGATCAGTAATGTGTCATATGATCCTTTACGTATTTTTAATCAATAACTCATGATCAGTAATGTGTCTTTATTGTTATTGTGCATATTGTATCTTGACTAGGGTTCTTATTGAGTATGATTATACTCACCTTTATTTCTGTGGCTTTTCATAAGGTAACTCAGGAGTTCATCAAGGCAGCTAGTTATAAGTACTGAGAGAATCATGGGTGTCGCTGCACTATTATTAGTCATTTTATTTTTGTTATTTTTTCTGAGTCATTTGTTAGCATGCTAGTTGTAGGTACTGAGAGGCTTGAATAACTGTTTTCATTTATTTCCATCGTTTTTATAAATGATAGTTATTTACAGTTGATTTTTGTGTTATAACAATATTTTACTCATGTATGCTAGTAAGAATTTATTCGAGATGTCTACAGGACGGGGCGGGACCGGGGAAGGACTTCCCCGTCCCCATCTCAACTTTCAAAATTAACCCATGTCCCCGTGAAATTCACTGTTTTTTTTTCGCGCGAATTCTCCGCCGGGAACCGCGAGGATCATGTTCCCCATGTGGAGTTTTCAATTTATTTATTTCTTTTTTTTATTTTTAAATATTTTTTTAAGTAATAAATTAAAATAATAATAATACTACTAAAAAGAAATAGTAGTGAATAGTTACTTTTAGAGAAAATAACAGATGAGATGTCTACACTTTTTTAGACTTTAATTGGATGTCTATTTCAAAAATTTTGGAGATGTGAGGAAAACTTCATCCCCTAAATACTCTTCTGCTATTTTAGAATAAACATAATTGAAATTAAATTAAAAAAAAAAATTGGAACCTTAAATGGTGGAGATAAATTATCTCCAAAATAAAATTCAACCAATTTTATTCAATCAAATCCTATTCCACCAACAACCTTTTCCCTCAAAATAATAGTTAAAATCTTTTGAAACTAAAATAATAATAAAAACAAAGTATCATTAGATTTATTTTTGTTTGAAAATTTTATACTTTTTAAAATATATCCATTGATTAAAAATAAAAATTGAGTATTGATTTTTTCAATCTCAAGTAAGTGTACAAATTTCTACATACACATACATACTTCTACCTACTTTAGTAAGAGATAAGCAGACATACTTCAATATACATTTTAGGTACTTTTGTAAGTCTCAAATATGCATACATAGATATACATACAACAATAAAAATTTACGATTTACTTTTGATGAGATTGAGAAAATTACATACATATACATATGCGTAATTCCAATAAAAATAAAAAATTTACAATAACAACTTCTTCTTCTTCTTCTTCTTCTAGATATACATACGACAATAAAAATTTACGATTTACTTTTGATGAGATTGAGAAAAAATTTACAATAACAACTTCTTCTTCTTCTTCTTCTTCTTCTTCTTCTTCTTCTTCTTCTTCTTCTTCTTCTTCTTCTTCTTCTTCTTCTT